>CM038681.1:543765402-543844334 GCA_021605205.1 Aegilops longissima
TTTCTTCCGATCCTAATGATATGCCTTTGTCTACTTTGATTGAGAATAATAATGAATCTACGGATGTGAATTTTGTTGGTAGGAATAATTTTGGTAACAACGTGTATAGAGGGAACTTTAATCCTAGGCCTTATCCTAGTAATCCTTCTAATAATTATGGAAATTACTACAAAAACTCTTATGGAAATTTAATAAGATGCCCTCTGAATTTGAGACTATTGTTAAAGAGTTTATGATTTCACAAAAGAATTTCAATGCTTGCTTAAAGAGAAATTGCTTAAAGTTGATGAATTGGCTAGGAACGTTGATAGTATTTCTCTTGATGTTGATTCTTTAAAGCTTAGATCTATTACTCCTAAGCATGATATCAATGAGTCTCTCAAAGCCATGAGAATTTCCATTGATAAGTGCAAGGAAAGAACCGCTAGGATGCGTGCTACGAAAGATGCCTTTATTAAAGCGTGTTCTTCCAATTTCCATGAAAATAAAGATGAAGATCTCCTGTTGGGGAACGAGTAATTTCAAAAATTTCCTACGCACACGCAAGACCATGGTGATGGCATAGCAACGAGAGGGAGAGTGTCCGTCCACGCACTGTGAGACCGAAAGCGAAGCGCTATAACAACGCTGTTGATGTAGTCGACGCCTTCACGATCCGACCGATCCAAGCACCGAACGACGGCACCTCCGAAGTTCTCGCACACGCTCAGCTCGATGACGATCCCCGACCCGATCCAGAAAGTGTCGGGATGAGTTCCACAAGACGACGGCGCAGGACGATGATGATGCTCCACCGACGCAGGGCTTCGCTTAAGCTCCGCGACGATATGACTTCTCCGCGCAGGGCTTCGCTTAAGCTCCGCGACGATATGACCAAGTGGAATATGGTGGAGGGGGCACCGACACGGCTAAGGAACGATCCGAGATCAACTTGTGTGTCTGGGTGCCCCCGCCTCAGATATAAAGGAGCAAGGGGGTGCGGCCAGCCCAAGGGGCGCTGGCGAGGAGTCCTACTCCCACCGAGTAGGACTCCCCTTCCTAGTTGGAATAGGATTGGGAGGGGAAGAGGAAGGGGCGCCGCCTCTCCTTGTCCTATTCGGACTAGAGGAGGGGGGCGCGCCTGCCCCGGCCGCCCTTCCTCTTCTCCCTATGGCCCATTAAGGCCCATTGACTTCGGGGTTCCGTAACCCCCTGTTCCGTGAACTTCCTGCTTTCATCCGAACCTTCCAAGTCCAAACATAGGCTTCCAATATATCAATCTTTATGTCTCGACCATTTCGAGACTCCTCGCCATGTCCGTGATCACATCCGGACTCAACAACCTTCGTACATCAAAACTTATAAACTCATAATGAACTGTCATCAAACGTTAGCGCATGGACCCTACGGGTTCGAGAACTATGTAGACATGACCTAGAACCATTCTCGTCAATAACCAATAGCGGAACCTGGATGCCCATATTGGTTCCTACATATTCTACGAAGATCTTTATCGGTCAAACCGCATAACGATATACGCTGTTCCTTTGTCATCGGTATAAACATTTACCCGAGATTCGATCGTCGGTATCCAATACCTAGTTCAATCTCACATCGTAAGTCTCTTTACTCGCTCCGAATACATCATCTCACAACTAACTCATTAGTTGTAATGCTTGCAAGGCTTATGTGATGTGTATTACCGAGAAGGCCCAGAGATACCTCTCCGACAATCGGAGTGACAAAACCTAATCTCAAATACGCCAACCCAACAAGTACCTTTGGAGACACCTGTAGTACTTTTTATAATCACCCAGCTTACGCCAGACGCTTGGTAGTACCTAAAGTGTTCCTCCGTAAACGGAGTTGCATAATCTCATAGTTACAGAACATGTATAGGTCATGAAGAAAGCAATAGCAATATACTAAACGATCAAGTGCTAAGCTAACGGAATGGGTCATGTCAATCACATCATTCTCCTAATGATGTGATCCCATTAATCAAATGACAACACATGTCTATGGTTAGGAAACATAACCATCTTCGATTAATGAGCTAGTCTAGTAGAGGCATACTAGTGACTATCTGCTTGTCTATGTATTCACACATGTATTATGTTTCCGTTAATACAATTCTAGCATGAATAATAAACATTTATCATGATATAAGGAAATAAATAATAACTTTATTATTGCCTCTAGGGCATATTTCCTTCAGCCTCCCACTTGCACTAGAGTCAATAATCTAGATTACACAAGAATGATTCTAACACCCATGGAGTCTTGGTGCTGATCATGTTTTGCTCGTGGAAGAGGCTTAGTCAACGGGTCTGCAACATTCAGATCCGTATGTATTTTGCAAATCTCTATGTCTCCCACTTGGACTTGGTCCCAATGGAATTGAAGCGCCTTTTGATATGCTTGGTCCTCTTGTGAAATCTGGATTCCTTTGCCAAGGCAATTGCACCAAGATTGTCACAGAAGATCTTCATTGGTCCCGATGCACTAGGTATGACACCTAGATCGGAAATGAACTCTTTCATCCGCATTCTTCATTTGCTGCTTCCAAGCAGCTATGTACTCCGCTTCACATGTAGATCCCGCCACGACGCTTTGTTTAGAACTGCACCAACCGACAGCTCCACCGCTTAATAAAAATACGATCCGGTTTATGATTTAGAATCGTCCGGATCAGTGTCAAAGCTTGCATCGACGTAACCATTTACGACTCAGCTCTTTGTCACCTCCATATACGAGAAACATATCCTTAGTCCTTTTCGTATTTCAGATGTTCTTGACCGCTGTCCAAAGGATCCACTCTCGATTACTTTGGTACCTTCCCGCCAAGCTTACAGCTAAGCATACGCCAGTCTGGTACACAGCATTGCATACATGATAGAGCCTATGGCTGAAGCATAGGAACATCTTTCATTTTCTCTATCTTCTCATTGTGGTCGGGCATTGAGTCCGACTCAATCTTACACCTTGTAATACAGTAAAAACCTTTCTTTGCCTCGATCCATTTTGAACTTCTTCAAAACTTTATCAAGGTATGTGCTTTGTGAAAGTCCAATTGCCGCCTTGATCTATCTCTATAGATCTTGATGCCCAATATGTAAGCAGCTTCACCGAGGTCTTTCATTGAAAAACTTTTATTCAAGTATCCTTTATGCTATCCAGAAATTCTATATCATTTCCAATCAACAATATGTCGCCCACATATAATATCGTAAATGCTACAGAGCTCCCACTCACTTTCTTGTAAATACAAAGCTTCTCCAAAAGTCTCAGATAAAACCATATGCTTTGATCACACTATCAAAGCGCTTATTCCAACTCCGAGAGGCTTGCACTGCACCATAAATTGATCGTTGAGCTTGCACACTTTGTTAGCACCCTTGGATCAACAAAACCTTCTCGTTGCATCATATACAACTCTTCTTCTAGAAATCCATTCAAGAATGCAGTTTTTACATCCATTTGCCAAATTTCATAATCATAAAATGCGCAATTGCTAACATGATTCGGACAGACTTAAGCATCGCTACGGGTGAGAAAGTCTCATCGTAGTCAACCCTTTGAACTTGTCGAAAACCTTTTGCAACAAGTCGAGCTTTGTAGACAGCTACATTACCATCGGCGCCGCCTTCTTCTTAAAGATCCATTTATTCTCAATGGCTTGCCGATCATCGGCAAGTCAACCAAAGTCCATACTTTGTTCTCATACATGGATCCCATCTCAGATTTCATGGCTTCCAGCCATTTCATGAATCTGGGCTCACCATCGCTTCTTCATAGTTTGTAGGTTCGCCATGGTCAAGTAACATGACTTCCGTAATAGGATTACCGCATCACTGTGCGATTTTACTCGTTGACCCACGGTTCAAGAGTAACTTGATCTCAAGCTTCATGATCATCATCATTAGTTTCCTCACTAATTGGTGTAGTTGTCACAGAACCGCTTTTGTGATGAACTACCTTCCAATAAGGGAGCAGATACAGCTTATCTCATCAAGTTCTACTTTCCTCCCACTCACTTCTTTCGAGAGAAACTCCTTCTAGAAAGGATCCGAATTTAGCAACGAAAACCTTGCCTTCAGATCTGTGATAGAAGGTGTACCCAACAGTCTCCTTTGGGTATCCTATGAAGACACATTCGATTTGGGTTCGAGCTTATCCGTTGAAGTTTCTTCACATAAGCATCGCAGCCCCAAACTTTAAGAAACGACAACTTTGGTTTCTTGCCAAACCACAGTTCATACGGTGTCGCCTCAACGGACTTAGATGGTGCCCTATTTAACGTGAATGCGCCGCCTCTAAAGCATATCCCCAAAACGATAGCGTAAATCAGTAAGAGACATCATAGATCGCACCATATCAAGTAAAGTACGACACGACGCTCGACACACCATTTCTCCGTGGTGTTCCGGTATGGAGTTGCTAAACTATTCCACATTGTTTCAAATGTAAACCAAACTCAGAACTCAAATATTCTCCTCCACGATCCGATCAGAAAACTTTATTTTCTTGTTACGATGATTTTCCACTTCACTCTGAAATTCTTTGAACTTTTCAAATGTTTCAGATTTGTGTTTCATTAAGTAGATATACCCATATCTGCTCAAATCATCTGTGAAGGTGAGAAAATAACGATACCCGCCAAGGCCTCAACATTCATTGGACCACAAACATCAAGATGTATGATTTCCAACAAATCAGTTGCTCGCCCATAGTTCCGAGAACGGCGTTTAGTCATCTTGCCCATGAGGCACGGTTCGCAAGTACCAAGTGATTCATAATCAAGTGATTCCGTAAGCCCATCAAGATGGAGTTTCTTCATGCTTTTACACCGATATGACCCAAACGGCAAGGCCACAAATAAGTTGCATTATCATTATCAACTCTGATCTTTTGGTTTCAACACTATGAATATGTGTACTACTACTATCGAGATTCAATAAAATAGACCACTCTTCAAGGGTGCATGACCATAAAAGATATTATTCATATAAATAGAACAACCATTATTCTCTGCCTTAAATGAATAACCGCCTCGCATCAAACAAGATCCAGATATAATGTTCATGCTTAACGCCGGCACCAAATAACAATTATTTAGGTCTAAAACTAATCCCGATGGTAGATGTAGAGGTAGCGTGTCAATCGCGATCACATCGACTTTGGAACCATTTCCCACGCCAAGATCGTCACCTCGCCCTTAGCCAATCTTCGCTAATCCGTAGTTCCTGCTTCGAGTTGCAAATATTAGCAATGTAACCAGATCAAATACCTGTACTATCATGAGTATTAGTAAGGTACACATCAATAACATGTATATCACATATACCTTTGATCACCTTGCCATCCTTCTTATCCGCCAAATACTTGGGGCAGTTCCGCCCAAAGGTCCAGCTTGTTTGCAAGAAAACACTCGGCCAGTGCTTAGGTCCGACTTGGGTTTCTTCTCTTGAGCAGCAACTTTCTTGCTGTTCTTTTGAAGTTCCCTTCTTCTTTCCTTTGCCCTTTTCTTGAAACTAGTGGTCTTGTTGACCATCAACACTTGATGCTCTTTCTTGATTTCTACCTCCGCTGCTTTTAGCATTGTAAGAGCTCGGAATTGTTTTGGTCATCCCTTGCATATTATAGTTCATCACGAAGCTCTTGTAGCTTGGTGGCAGTGATTGGAGAATTCTGTCAATGACACTATCATCCGGAAGAGTAACTCCCAGCTTGAATCAAGTGATTATTATACCTGCACATTTTGAGTATATGTTCACCGATGTAACTATTCTCTCCATCTTGCAGCTATAGAACTTATTGGAGACTTCATATCTCTCAATCCGGCATTTGCTTGAAATATTAACTTCAACTCCTGAACATCTCATATGCTCCATGACGCTCAAAACGCCGTTGAAGACCCGGTTCTAAGCCGTAGCATGGCACATCGAACTATCGAGTAGTCATCAGCTTTGCTCGCCAGACGCTCACAACTTCGCGTTGTTCTCAGCAGAGGTTCGCACCCAGCGGTGCTTCCAGACGTAATTTTCCGTGCAGCAATGAGGATAATCCTCGTTACGGACCCAGTCCGTAATTGCTACCATCATCTTTCAACTTTGCTTTCTCAAGGAACGCATTAAAATTCAACGGAACAACAAAGACGAGCCATCTATCTACAAGAAACATAGACAAGCAAAATACTATCAGTACTAAGTTCATGATAAATTTAAGTTTAATTAATCATATTAAAAACCTCCCACTTAGACAGACATCTCTAGTCATCTAAGTGATTACGTGATCCAAATCAACTAAACCATGTCCGATCATCACGTGAGATGGAGTAGTTTCAATGGTGAACATCACTATGTTGATCATATCTACTATATGATTCACGCCGACCTTTCGGTCTCCGTGTTCCGAGGCCATATCTGTTATATGCTAGGCTCGCCAAGTTTAACTCGAGTATTCCGCGGCGCAACTGTTTTGCACCCGCTGTATTTGAACGAGAGCCTATCACACCCGATCATCACGTGGTGTCTCAAAGACGAAGAACTTTCGCAACGGTGCATACTCAGTGGAGAACACTTCTTGATAATTTTAGTGAGAGATCATCTTATAATGCTACCGCCAATCAAAGCAAGATAAGATGCATAAAGGATAAACATCACATGCAATCAATATAAGTGATATGATATGGTCATCATCATCTTGTGCTTGTGATTCCATCGCCAAGCACCGCCATGATCACCATCGCCACCGCGCGCGACACCTTGATCTCCATCGTAGCATCGTTGTCGCCTCGCCAACTATTGCTTCTACGACTATCGCTATCGCTTAGTGATAAAGTAAAGCAATTACATGGCTTTTGCATTTCATACAATAAAGCGACAACCATATGGCTCTCGCCAGCTTGTCGATAACTCGTTACAAAACATGATCATCTCATACAATAAAATATAGCATCACGCCTTGACCACATCACATCACAACATGCCCTGCAAAAACAAGTTAGACGCCCTCTACTTTGTTGTTGCAAGTTTTACGTGGCTGCTACGGGCTGAGCAAGAACCGTTTACCTACGCATCAAAACCACAACGATAGTTTGTCAAGTTGGTGCTGTTTTAACCTTCGCAAGGACCGGGCGAGCCACACTCGGTTCAACTAAAGTGAGAGAAACAGACACCCGCCGTCACCTTTAAGCAACTAGTGCTCAAGCGGTGAAACCAGTCTCGCAGAAGCGACGCTGTAATGTCGGTCCGGCCGCTTCATCTCACAATACCGCCAACCAAAGTATGACATGCTGGTAAGCAGATGACTTATATCGCCCACAACTCACTTGTGTTCTACTCGTGCATATGACATCAACGATAAAACCAGGCTCGATGCCATCATGGGGAACGAGTAATTTCAAAAATTTCCTACGCACACGCAAGACCATGGTGATGGCATAGCAACGAGAGGGGAGAGTGTCCGTCCACGCACTCGTGAGACCGAAAGCGAAGCGCTATAACAACGCTGTTGATGTAGTCGACGCCTTCACGATCCGACCGATCCAAGCACCGAACGACGGCACCTCCGAAGTTCTGCACACGCTCAGCTCGATGACGATCCCCGGACCGATCCAGCAAAGTGTCGGGATGAGTTCCACAAGACGACGGCAGGTGACGATGATGATGCTCCACCGACGCAGGGCTTCGCCTAAGCTCCGCGACGATATGACTTCTCCGCGCAGGCTTCGCTTAAGCTCCGCGACGATATGACCAAGTGGAATATGGTGGAGGGGGCACCGACACGGCTAAGGAACGATCCGAGATCAACTTGTGTGTCTGGGTGCCCCCGCCTCAGATATAAAGGAGCAGGGGGGTGCGGCCAGCCCAAGGGGCTGGCCGAGGAGTCCTACTCCCACCGAGTAGGACTCCCCCTTCCTAGTTGGAATAGGATTGGGAGGGGAAGAGGGAGGCGCCTCTCCTTGTCCTATTCGGACTAGAGGAGGGGGGCCTGCCCCCCTGGCCGCCCTTCCTCTTCTCCCTATGGCCCATTAAGGCCCATTGACTTCGGGGTTCCGTAACCCCCGTGTTCCAGAATTTCCTGCTTTCATCCGAACCTTCCAAGTCCAAACATAGGCTTCCAATATATCAATCTTTATGTCTCGACCATTTCGAGACTCCTCGTCATGTCCGTGATCACATCCGGACTCAACAACCTTCGTACATCAAAACTTATAAACTCATAATGAACTGTCATCGAACGTTGCGCAAGGACCCTACGGGTTCGAGAACTATGTAGACATGACCTAGAACCATTCTCGTCAATAACCAATAGCGGAACCTGGATGCCCATATTGGTTCCTACATATTCTACGAAGATCTTTATCGGTCAAACCGCATAACGATATACGTTGTTCCTTTGTCATCGGTATGTTACTTACCCGAGATTCGATCGCTTGTATCCAATACCTAGTTCAATCTCACATCGTAAGTCTCTTTACTCGCTCCAGAATACATCATCTCACAACTAACTCATTAGTTGTAATGCTTGCAAGGCTTATGTGATGTGTATTACCGAGAAGGCCCAGAGATACCTCTCCGACAATCGGAGTGACAAAACCTAATCTCAAATACGCCAACCCAACAAGTACCTTTGGAGACACCTGTAGTACTCCTTTATAATCACCCAGCTACGCCAGACGCTTGGTAGTACCCAAAGTGTTCCTCCGTAAACGGAGTTGCATAATCTCATAGTTACAGTGAACATGTATAGGTCATGAAGAAAGCAATAGCAATATACTAAACGATCAAGTGCTAAGCTAACGGAATGGGTCATGTCAATCACATCATTCTCCTAATGATGTGATCCCATTAATCAAATGACAACACATGTCTATGGTTAGGAAACATAACCATCTTCGATTAATGAGCTAGTCTAGTAGAGGCATACTAGTGACTATCTGCTTGTCTATGTATTCACACATGTATTATGTTTCCGTTAATACAATTCTAGCATGAATAATAAACATTTATCATGATATAAGGAAATAAATAATAACTTTATTATTGCCTCTAGGGCATATTTCCTTCAATGTGCATCGCCGATCCGCTTTTGCACAATCTCCGCCCCGAACCACAAAGGGACCTAGAGTCCCAGAGGTGCTCGTGGGGCACGACGTTTTTCTCCCCGACATCTTTGGCGCGCCCAGGGGGGACGCCGAGGCTGTGTGAACCTGATCCGCGGTCGACGAGCAACTCCATCGACATCCTCGCCGACATGGCGCCAAGAAGAAGCCTTCGGCAGCAGCTGGGCCGTCTACTGTTGAACCCACCACCACCGGAGCCGCCAGTGGTGGGGAAACGCCGCGGAGGGACCGCGCTGCCGAGGGAGCCCACGATGCCGCCAGTCCAAGGACAACGCGGCGCGGGCGCCGGGCGTCCGAATCTGCACTCTGCCCATCGCAGGAGGCGCTGGACAAAAGCGCCATGATACCCGCGCACCATACGATCTTTGGACCAAGGCTGCCGAGGATCCCGAGGTCTCGAGACCCGCATGCACCTCAAAGATGCCGCACGAGTGGGGTATTGTCGCTGGGCGGATGCTGCTCCTCCTAACTTGGTTAGAGTCCGAGCACATCCCGCTTCTTCGCCCGCACGCCGCTAAGCCGCCAACCACACCAGCGAAGCCTTGGCAGAGCTCGCCATTACTAGATTACCTCCGATGGCCGATAAGGTCGATGAGTGGAGGGCCACAATTCGTAGTCTCATCGGCTTCGCTTAACGGGCGACGCCCCGCTGCAACCGAAGCGCCGCAATCACGCGGCGAGGCGACAAGGCGCGAGCCGATGGCGACGAGACTTGCGGGGTGCACCCATCAGACACTCCCTTCCCGAAGGCTAAGATCGCCGACTCGCCGGATCCACTCGACAGCGACTCCACAGCGTTGCCGGATCCGCGAGCTCGCCGCGACCAGCGCCAAGTTCTTCGAACGGCAAGAAGAGGACGCCGACCAGACGAAGCGCCAAGAGAAGCGCCATTAATCTGACCAACGCGCCGGCCCACTATCGATATGCACGCGCCAGGGGAGCCAGCGACTTGTCAGACGCGTGGGTTGCCCTGCTCACTCGTGAGCTGCGGCAAGTCCGTGGGGTCTGACAAGAAAAACTTCAAACCAGACGTGCCGGAGAAGTACGACGGCAGGACACACCCATCGGAGTTCCTCAAAGATCTACACCATCGCGTGCAAGCTGGGGGGACGAGACGACAAGATCCTCGCCAACTACTTCCCTTGGTGCTCAAGCCAAACGCCGATCTTGGCTCATGCACTTGCCGGATGGCTCTATTTCTTCTTGGCAGATTTATGCCACTAGTTTGTTGGCGCCTTCACAGCGGCCACAAGCCTCATGGCTGGAGAGTGATTCCACCTGCTTGCCCGTAAGGAGGGGGAGTCTCAAGCAAATTCATCCAGAGATTCAATGAGTGCACTACAACATCTCTGACGCCCACCCTGCTGCAAGGATCAAGGCATTCCATCGTAATGTACGAAATCGCAGGATGAGGGAGGAGATGGCGATGTGCAAAGTGAAAGACGCCAATGAGCTATACGCCTTGCCGGCAAGTGTGCACGCTACCGAAGAAGGAAGAAGACTCCCTGAGAGAATGTGGGAGCAGAGTCTCGACAAGTTGAGGGGATCGCCTGCAAGGAATAGCCAAGCAAGGAACAACAGGAGGAAGAAAACCAAGAAGTACTAGTTGTCGAGCAGTCCGGAAGGATGGTGCCACCAACCAAGCCAAGGCCAATGGCTCCGCAAGGAGGTTGCCGCTGACGCCGACCGCCAAGCTGTGGCGGCCGCCGACAAGCCCGGCAGCTCCAACAAGCAAGATCAGAAATCCACCACACCAAGGGCCACGATCTCCGTGAGCTGCAAGAGTCGAGCAGCTTGTTGAGCTACAAAAAGCTGAATACGAGCGCGTAGACAAGGAGAAAGCCCAAGAAGGTGCAGGTGAGGCAAGAAGAAGAGACCCGCCGGGAGGACGCCAAGGCAAGGCCAAGCAGGGCAAGGAGATGACTTCCCATGGCCGCGACAAGGAAGAAGATGAAGATGAAGATGACGAGGACGATGAGGACGATGAGGCTGATGAGCATGAGTTTCAAAAGGCAACAGAGGTCCTTTGCGCCGATGGTGGCGCTGCCTCTCAGATACCTCGCGACCGCCAACTTAAGCAATGGATGCGTGAGGTTAATGCAGCAGTAACCGCCCATAGAGTCACGCAAACCTCTCAAGTGGTCCAGACGCCCATCATTTTTGACATTGAGGATCACCCCGATCGCATCATCATGGGTCGGTGTTTGCCGATGTTGGTCTCACCAACCATCCGCAACCTCAAGGTAACAAAGATGCTGGTTGACGGCGGGCCGCCTGAATTTGATCTCCTCCGCAGTGCTCCGTAAACTTCAAATCCTCGACAATGAGCTCAAGAAACCGGTACTTTCCATGGAATCAACCCAGAAGGAGCAAGCCCAAAGGGAAGATCACGCTGTTGTAACATTCGGCAGCTAACTCAACTTCGAATCGAGAGGGTCACGCTTGACGTCGCCGATTTCCCATTGCCCTACAATGGCATACTTGGCCGCCCAAAGACTCGCCAAGTTCATGGCCGCCTCATTATGCTTACAACCTACTAAGATGCCCGCCCGATAAGTGTCATTTTGTCCATGGCGACAAGAAAGACGACTTATCTCGCACCGACAAGATTTATCGACGCAGCAGCCGCGACAGATAGCAAAACCACTTACCGCTGAAGCTCCCGGGCGAAGAAGAAGACCACTAGGTCCAGCAAGAGCTCTGCCCACTCCGCAAGCGCACTCTTCGAGTGCTGCGCCACCGCCGAGGACGCACCATCGAGCTCCACCGCAAGTGCAACAAGACGATGGCAGCTCCGCCAAAGACCAAGAAGGTGCCCGCCAAGGAGGACGGCACCGGTGGTACCTTCACCATCCGCGCTACACTTGATCCTAAATAGGAAGGCGAGCTCATTGCTTTCCTCGCGGGCTAATGTCGACGTGTTTGCGTGGCAACCATCCGACATCCCCGCGCTCCTGTGAAAGTAATTGAGCACCACCTAGTTGTCTGTCCCGACGCCATGCCCGCCAAGCAAAGGGTTAGGAAGGTGCAAAAGGAGCGCCAAGAGTTCATAGCAGAGGAGATCAAGAAATTGGAAGCAGCAGGCTTGTCGAGGAGTCCTCCACCCCACGGGGCTGGCCAATCCGTAGTGGTACGCAAGGCTAATGGGAAATGGAGGCTTTGTATTGACTTCACAGATGTTAATAAAGCTTGCCCCAAGGACCCGCTTTCCCTTGCCACGATCGACCAGATTGTTGACTCCACGGCCGGATGTGATCCGCTGCTTTTGATGCATATTCAGGATATCATCAGATCTTCATGGCGAAGAGGATGAAGAGAAACCGCATTCATCACACCATGTGGCACGATCGCTTTATACGGATGCCTTCGTTTGAAGAATGCCGGTTCAATCTTTGCAAGGGTAGTCCACGATGCTTTTGGACCTCAAGAACACCGAAATGTAGAAGCTTACATGGATGACATAGTGGTCAAGAGCAAAGACAGGGCAACCTTGGTTCAAGATTTGATGAGACGCTTGCAAACCCGCGCAAGATCAACCTCAAGCTCAACCCCGAGAAGTGCGTGTTTGGAGTCCCTTCCAAAGAAGCTTCTCGGTTCTATGTATCTCAAGAGGAAATTGAAGCCAATCCCGACAAGATCAAGGCCATTGAGCAGATCAAGCGCCAAAGCGCCAAGGATGTCGAAGGCTTGCCGGTTGCGTGGCTGCCCTCAAAGAGGTTCATCTCTAAATCTGTTGAACGCTACTCGCCTTTTTCAAGATTTTGAAAAGGCAGGTCCAATGAAATGGACTCGGTTGAGGCTGCGCCGCAGACTTGAAGAGATACCGCCCTCCGCTTCCAATACTTGTCGCACCTAAGACACAAGAAAAGTTGCTGCTGTATATAGCGGCCACCAATCAAGTGGTTAGTGCTGCGTTAGTAGCGGAGAGGGAGGCAGATGATGAGCCAAGAACCGAGGCAAAGCGATCCAGCGATGAGCAAGATGTTTCATTGCACAAGCTCGGGTCCCGATAAGGACGGACCAGCGCAGGGTTGCATAAGATACGGAAGAAGATGGTGCAGCGCCTACCATTTTGTCGCCCTTTGCAGGGGGCTAGATCGAGGTACTTTGGCGCAAGTGTGCTGCCGCCTCCTCATGGCCTCGAGAAAGCTGCGCCATTACTTCCAAGCACATGAGATAACAGTTGTCACTGCTTCCGCTAAAGAGGATTTTGCAAAATCCGTACAACAACAGCAGGATTGTTGAGTGGGCACTGAACTGTCAAGCTTTGGTCTCAAGTTCAAAGCACTTCAACTATCCAGCAGCAGGCATTGGCTGAATTCATAGCAGAGTGGACGCCAACGCAGGATGAAGAGATTCCGGAGACGAGCATCCCCGTCAAGGAGGCAAATAAAGAATGGCTGATGTATTTTGACGGTGCCTTCTCGCTGCAAGGCACCGGTGCCAGCGTGCTGCTCATCGCACCCACCGGGGAACACCTCAAATACATAGTCCAGATGCACTTTCCCAAGGAACAAGCAACAAACAATACTGCAGAGTATGAAGGCTTGCTTGCCGGTCTCAGGATTGCGGTGGACCTTGGGATTAAGAAGCTCATTGTCAGGGGAGACTCACAACTTGTCGTCCGCCAAGTAAATAAAGATTACCAAAGTCCGCTGATGGAAGCGCACGCCGATGAGGTGAGGAAGCGGAAGAGCACTTTGAAGGCCTCGCAAATGGAACACGCTCCAAGAGCACGTAATGATATAGCTGATGGCCTCTCCAAATGTGCCGCACTTAAGTTACCTGTGGAACCAGGGATTTTGTGCTCAAGCTGACTCAGCCAACCGTGACACCATCGACAGATGAGCAAGAAGAGAAAATTGGTTTCCGCGACTACTTTCCTAAGCAGAGCTCCCCAAGCCGCCGCCAAGAAGGTCCCTAAAACCAACACAAATATCACCGATGAGCAGTCTGCCCGACAAACCATGCAGTTTGTATCGTTGAAGCAACGCCCCGACAAGCTTAGCTCCGCAAGCTTGACGGGATCATCGAAGCTCGCGACCTGCAGGTCCTTGCCGAGAAGCCGATGGTCCCGCAGTGATAGATGAGCCTTTAGTCCTTGTTGTCGAGCCACGTGCTCCAACATGGGCACAGCAGATCGCCCATTTCCTTCGTAAAGGAGAACTTCCCAAGAGCAAGAAGAATCGGAAAAGTAGCTCGGCGTCAAGTATGTACCAGTTTGTTGACAACATCCTGCATGTAAGAAGACTCAACGGAGTGAAATTGAAGTGTATTTGCCGAAGATGGATGAAGCTGCTGGCGGAGATACACGGAGGCACATGTGGTCACCACATTGGCGAAGAGCACTTGCCGCAAAGCTTTCCGCAAGGTTTCTTCTCGCCGAAGCCTCCAGATGCAATCGCACAAGTAACCAAGTGTGAAGCGCTGGGCCCATTCAAGACAGATACACCAGCCACTTCAAGCTCTCCAGACGATCCCTTTATCCCGCCCTTCTCGGTCTGGGGTTCGACATCTCGCCCCTTCCCCGAGCTGTCGGGGCTTTGAATACTTGTACGCCGCAATCGACAAGTTCACAAAGTGGCCGAAGTGGAACCAGGAGAAAGGTGACAGACACCACCGCCAAGTTCTTCAGTCAATTGTTTGCCGCTTCGGGATTCCTAACCGATCATCACCGACAACAAAGACACAGCTCACGAAGTCGCACCTTCATGCAAGACGCCCAAGATCTTACGCCAAGATCTGCTTTGCTTCCGCTGGTCATCCGAGAAGCAACGGTCAAGCAGAGAGGGCAAACGCTGAAGTGCTGCGAGGACTCAAGACCGTAACTTTCGACAGGCTGCACAAGTGCGAAGGAACTGGATCGAGGAGCTGCCGCGGTTCTTGGTCGATCAGACGACGCCAAATCGAGCCATCGCCGACACCCTTTGCTCTAGTCTACGGAGCAGCAGGCAGTTCTCCCCACGGAACTCAGATACGGTCACCTCGAGTGCTCGCTATGATGAGTTTGAGCAAGAGCAGCTGCGATAAGATGACGCGCTGCCTCGAGGAAGATCGCTTTCAGTCAGACGAGCTGCTCGTTACAGCAAGCTTTGCGCCGCTACCATAGCCGCAGTTAATGCCGAAGCTTCGAGGAAGGCGACCTTGTTCTTCGCTGCTCAATCCGCCAAGAATTCCAACAAGTTGACGCCAAGGGAAGGCCTTATCGAGTAAAACGAGTCACTAGGCCCAGCGCTGTCCGCTTTGAGACCGAAGATGGCTTTTCGTGAGCAACTCCTCGAACATAGAGCATCTTCGCAAGTTTTACCTATGAGGCGCTGTTGCCGGAACCTGCTCCGCAACCACTCTTTTGTACAAGTCTTGCTGCTGTTGCATATAATCTTTGTACAAAGCCGCGCAGACTTCGCGGCATCAAGAAAGTTTATGGTTGCGCACATTTTTGTTAATACATGCCTTCATAATAAAATATGCATGTGTTTACTAACATCTTGTGCAGCACCCGCACTGGTAAGTTTATAATGAGCCATTAGGCTCCACAACTTTCTTTTTTCTTCTTTCTTCTCAAACAAGAAGGAGGTTCATCCACCCACAAGTTAACCGGGGAGAGGAGGAGATAATGGCGTATGCCGCCGAGGAACTGTCGCTTGCCGGAAGACGGACAACATGTAAAAGCTAAGTTGCTAAGTTTAAGCGACCAGTTTTAAATTTTCGTTATCTTCCTCGAACGATAGTACTTTGTATGGAAAACCTGTGCGCTGGAGGAACCAAATCATGACTGGTCGCTACTTTACTTTGTTTCGAGTCTGCTCAACAATTTAAGTGAGCTGCGACTAGTCCGCGACGAGGTTGCTTGTCGGTAGCGACTCCGCCAAAGAAGTCGCTGAAGTTCCGCGACTCAAGCCCAGGGCAAGGGTGCTCAGACCGCAAGTTTCCCGAAAGCGAGGGTAAAACATACAAGGAAGAAATTGAGTAAAGGAAATAACGTTGCATTCGATGGCTTCAGATAGTGCATATTACAAAAATAACCTATCATGGCACTAGCTAAACTGTTCTCAGAACTGAAATAACAGCGAAGAGAAGAAAGGTGCGCCAGCATCCAAGCCCCGGCAAGCCAGAGTTGCCGGGGGCTACGGCAAGTTAGAGTTACCGGGGGCTGCGGCAAGCCAGAGTTGCCGGGGGCCGCGGTATCAGATAAGCCTTTCGTCTCTTCTCAAACATCCCTCTTTCATTAAAAACATTCTACTCGGATACAGTCCGTGGAGAGTGAAAAACATGAAAGAGAGGATTACAAGTTCTTAAATGCAGATAAGGCCCGAAGGCTTACAAATTAAAGATAAGATGCCCGTAATCCCTCTTCTGTCCCTATCTTCGTGAGGTAGGTTAAGGAGGCGGAAGGGCAAAAGGAGCGCTTACGCTGAGCTACAAAAAGCGAAGGCACCAAGGAACATGCCGGGCTCTCCAAAGGCTTGACAGGACGGCGGCGACGGAAGCAGAGCTCAAGACGGGCGGCAGGACGCCAAGACGCTGTCGAGGGCACTACGCCTCAGATCCGACTTGACGGCCTTGTCGCCATCCTCTTCCTTCCGCAGCCTCCCCACGCCAGCCGCCCAAGGAGACGCACCCGGAGTTCAAGGAGCCGCGACACGGATGATGGGTCGCCGGTGACGCTGGGCGGCGCTCGACAACTAGTCGGCCCGCTACCCTCGCCGTCAGTCAGCTGTTTCCTCCTCGCCACTCGCCGAGGAGGAATCGCCGCTGTCGGAGGAGCTATCCACGCAGCACTCGCCCGAAAGTGCCAAGATCCTCAAGACCTTGACGGAGAGGAGATCACCCTCCATTAACTTAAATGGAGGGTAAACCCCGCCAAGCAGGTTGTGGATGCGGCGAAGGTCTTCCACCCACGATCAAGATACATCACATTAGGGGCTGGGAATAACGCGACTCGCGTGCCGCTAATCCCACAGCCCTCATGTGCAATCTCAACGCCTCGGCGGATCCGACTCCATCGCCATCGCGAACGGAGCTGGAAGCCGAGACGACGACGAGGCGCCCGGGCGAGCTTGACGAAGAACTCGCAAGGGTCTTCCCTCAGATGGACTGCTATGGGAGGGGAACCGGCCGGGCGGAGGCGAAGACGGCGCGCCGCCCGCCCCGCCTCTTCCCCGAGCACTCGAACTCGCCCACGGCCTCGCCTCGGAGGGGAACTGCCGACGGAGGCGGAGACAGCGCCACCTCGCCCGCCTCCCCGAGATCCTCGGCCTGCCCACGACTCGCCTCCCTCTTCCCTTGTGGCTGGCTCAGCCACCACGGGCGTGGGACTGGAGGAGGCGATGTCCAGCTGCACCGCCGCCACCGATGAAGAATTAAGGTTCCTTTCTCCATGGAGAATGGGAGAAAGGGGAGCAAGAAGTCAAGAGAGGAAGGATGGGAGAATGCGGCTTCATGCTCCCTTCCGCCTCTTAAAAGGAGCAAGGTGGGGGCTCGCCGCCTGGCCGGGCGTAATCAAGGCACAGAAGAGCAGGGAATCAGGGCAGACTGCTGCCTCTGCCGCAACGCCCAGCTTCCCACTTCCACCGCTCAGTGACCCCGGTGCATGGGAACCACGTGGCGGAGATGCATAATCGAGGCGACGGATGAGGCGACCACACGCCGCCCACTTCACCCACGACACCACAATTAACGATGCTGCAGCAGAAACGCTGTGGACGCGGCCGCTTGTGGGAGACATGGTGGGTCCAAGGCAAGTAACGGCGAATCAAGACCACGCTACGCCTGCAGCAATCGCTTTTGGGCCTGGCCCAACAGAGCTTGGCGCAGGTGGCTCCAGTTCGGGCTCTGCCGGTGTACTAGAGTAGGGTACCCTAGTACCCGAACTCGCACGGACAGTTGCAGCGCCCACGGCCGGGCCGGCTTGATGGCCGCTAAGATCCTCAAAGAGCTCCCTTGGAGCCATTCAAGAACAATGTAGTCAAGACCCCGCAAGAGGAGCTTGCCGGAAGGCCACTCAGTATGCTAAAGGAACAAGGCCCCGCAAGAGGAGCTTGCCGAAGGCTTGGCGGGCGCTTAAACCCCCAAGCGCCGACAGGTTCCCGCCACAAGGCGCTTTGTCGGGCGGGCGACCTCTCTTCATCTCCGCCCAGCTCACCCGCCAACGTGTCACCACGGGCTCCCCAAGCACGCTGCGGTTTGGCTGTGCAGCCAGCGGGAGTAGCGACAAACAGCTACGATAAGCCACCATCGTATGCGACGGAGGCGCACTTAACGGTCCCTCGTTACAATCGTTTCAGCGATCGAGACGGCATTGATGACTCTTGTCCCTTGCCGTCCGAGTTAGGTATAGATCATCGTGACACTGCATAAAGCGTGTACCAACCTAGGTTTTTACTATCTTACCCTTGTCTACTTGCCATATGTGGTAACCCCTTGTGTCTATAAAAGGAGGCCCGAGGGCAACGAGAAAGGGTTCGGCTGGTTTCGTCCAGCTCCAGCTTAGTTCATCACAGCCAAGCTAGGTTTTGTAGCCCGCATTGCTCCCTAGCAAGAAGAGAAGATAATCCACAAAGCAGCAGTAGAGGAGTATTATCTCCTCCCGAGAGCTCCGCTGGGTAAAACCTCTCGTGCATCGCCGATCCGCTTCTTTGCACAATCTCCGCCCTCCGAACCACAAAGGGACCTAGAGTCCCAGAGGTGCTCGTGGGGCACGATCAGTTCTTCTCCCCGACACTAATTTCCATTAAAGAAAGGCATGGAACACTTCCCTAGGAAGAAAATAAAACTACTATATGAATCTATCATAAGAGCCACTTATGGATTGCCTACCAAAGTGTTGGGGAACGCTGCAAAAATTAAAAGTTTTCCTACGGTTTCACCAAGATCCATCTATGAGTTCATCTAGCAACGAGTCATGGGAGAGTGATTGCATCTACATACCACTTGTAGATCGCAGGCGGAAGCGCTCAATGGAACGGGATGATGGAGTCGCATCGCCGTGATTCAGATCACCGATGACCTAGTGCTGAACGGACAGCACCTCCGCTCAACACATGTACGGAGCGGATGACGCCTCCTCCTTCTTGATCCAGCAAGGGGAAGGAGAGGTTGATGATGATCCAGCAGCACGACGGGCGTGGTGGTGGATGCAGCAGATTCCCAGCAGGCTTCGCCAAGCAACCACGGGAGGAGGAGGAGGTGTTGCAGGGAGGAGGGAGGCGCCAGGGCTTATCGGTGCGGCCACCCCTCCCTCCCCTCCCTTTATATAGGTGCAAGAGAGGGGAGGGCGCAGCCTTGCCCCTTCCTCCAAGGAAGGGGTGCGGTCAAGAGGGGGGGAGGAGTCCATCTCCCAAGGCACCCCTGAGGTGCCTTCCCTTTAGGACTCTCCCCTTTCTTATATCTTGGCGATGGGCCTTTGGCTGGTGCCCTTGGCCCATATAGGCCAAGGGCACCCCTTACAGCCCATGTGGCCCCCGGGAAGGTGGACCCCGGTGGACCCCGGACCCCTTTCGCACTCCCCGATAATACCGATAACGCCAAACTTTTTCATGAGCAAAACAAGACTTCCTATATAAAATATTTACCTCCGACCATTCCGAACTCCTCGTGACGTCCGGATCTCATCCGGACTCAACAACATTCGGTTTGCTGCATACTCATATTCATACAACCCTAGCGCCACCGAACCTTATGTGTAGACCCTACGGGTTCGGGAGACATGCGACATGACCGAGACGGCTCTCGGCAATAACCAACAGCGGATCTGGATACCCATGTTGGCTCCTACATGCTCCTCGATGATATCATCGGATGAACCACGATGTCGAGGATTCAATCAACCCCGTGATACTATTCCCTTTGTCAATCGGTATTTTACTTGCCCGAGATTCGATCGCCGGTATCCCAATACCTCGCTCAATCTCGCTGTCGCAAGTCACTTTACTCGCATCAGAATGCATGATCCCGTGACCAAACACTTGGTCACTTTGAGCTCATTATGATGATGCACTACCGAAAGGGCCCAGTGATACCTCTCCGCCATACGGAGTGACAAATCCCAGCCTCGATCCGTGTCAACCCAATGTACACTTTTGGAGATACCTGTAATGCACCTTTATAGTCACCCAGCTTACGCCAGACGCTTGGTACACCCAAAGCACTCCTACGGTATCCGGAGTTACACGATCTCATGGTCTAAGGAAGAGATACTTGACATTGGAAAAGCTCTAGCAAAACGAACTACACGATCTTGTGCTATGCTTAGGATTGTCTTGTCCATCACATCATTCTCCTAATGATGTGATCCCGTTATCAATGACATCCAATGTCCATAGTCAGAAACCATGACTATCTGCTGATCAACGAGCTAGTCAACTAGAGGCTCACTAGGGACATATTGTGGTCTATGTATTCACACGTATTACGATTTCCGGATAATACAATTATAGCATGAATAAAAGACAATTATCATGAACAAGGAAATATAATAATAATACTTTTATTATTGCCTCTAGGGCATATTTCCAACAGTCTCCCACTTGCACTAGAGTCAATAATCTAGTTACATTGTGATGAATCGAACACCCATAGAGTTCTCGTGTTGATCATGTTTTGCTCATGAAGAGGTTTAGTCAACGGATCTGCGACATTCAGATCCGTATGCACTTTGCAAAATTTCTATGTCTCCATCTTGAACATTTTCACGGATGGAGTTGAAGCGACGCTTGATGTGCCTGGTCTTCTTGTGAAACCTGGCCCTTGGCAAGTGCAATAGCTCCAAGGTTGTCACAGAAGAGTTTGATCGGCCCCGACGCATTGGGTATGACTCCTAGGTCGGTGATGAACTCCTTCACCCAAATTGCTTCATGTGCTGCCTTCGAGGCTGCCATGTACTCCGCTTCACATGTAGATCCCGCCACGACGCTTTGCTTGCAACTGCACCAGCCATCGCTCCACCATTCAACATATACACGATCCGGTTTGTGACTTAGAGTCATCCAGATCTGTGTCGGCTTAGCCGACGTAACCCTTTACGATGAGCTCTTCGTCACCTCCATAAACGAGAAACATGTCCTTTGTCCTTTCGTGTACTTCAGGATATTCTTGACCGCTGTCCAGTGTTCCTTGCCGGGATTACTTTGGTACCTTCCTACCAAACTTACGGCAAGGTTTACATCAGGTCTGGTACACAACATGGCATACATAATAGATCCTATGGCCGAGGCATAGGGATGACACTCATCTCTTCTTTATCTTTTGTCGTGGTCGGGCATTGAGCCGAGCTCAATCTCACACCTTGTAGTACAGTGCAAGAACCCTTTCTTGACTGATCCATTTTGAACTTCTTCAAAATCTTATCAAGGTATGTGCTTTGTGAAAGACCTATGAGGCGCCTTGATCTATCTCTATAGATCTTGATGCCTAATATATAAGCAGCTTCTCCAAGGTCCTTCATTGAAAAACTTTTATTCAAGTAGGCCTTAATGTTGTCCAAGAGTTCTATATCATTTCCCATCAAAAGTATGTCATCTACATATAATATGAGAAATGCTACAGAGCTCCCACTCACTTTCTTGTAAACGCAGCTTCTCCATAAGTCTCAGATAAACCCAAACGCTTTGATCATCTCATCAAAGCGTAATGTTCCAACTCCGAGATGCTTGCACCAGCCCATAAATGGATCGCTGAGCTTGCATACTTTGTTAGCATTCTTAGGATCGACAAAACCTTCCGCTGCATCATATACAGCTCTTCCTTAAGATAACCGCTATGAACGCTGTTTTGACGCCCATCTGCCATATCTCATAATCATAGTATGCGGCAATTGCTAACATGATTCGGACGGACTTAAGCTTCGCCACGGAGAGAAAGTCTCATCATAGTCAATCCCTTGAACTTGCCGATAACCCTTAGCGACAAGTCGAGCTTTATAGATGGTGACATTACCATCCGCCATCCGCCTTCTTCTTAAAGATCCATTTGTTTTCTATCGCCTCCGATCATCGGCAAGTCTGTCAAAGTCCATACTTTGTTTTCATACATGGATCCTATCTCGGATTGCATGGCTTCAAGCCATTTGTTGGAATCTGGGCCCGCCATCGCTTCTTCATAGTTTGAAGGTTCACCGTTGTTCAACAACATGATTTCCGTGACAGGTTGCCATACCACTGTGTGGAACGTGTCCTTGTGGACCCACGGTTCAAGAGCAACTTGATCCAAGTACCTTGATCATCATCATTAATTTCTCTCAAAGAGGTGTAGGCACCACAGAACATTTTCCGAGCTGCACTACTTTCCCGTTCAAGAGGTAGTACTTCATCGAAGTTCTACTTTCCTCCCACTTACTCCTTTCGAGAGAAACTTTTTCCGTAAAGGATCCGCTTTGGCAACAAAGATCTTGCCTTCGGATCTAAGGTAGAAGGTATACCCAATGGTTTCTTTAGGGTATCCTATGAAGACGATTTTTCCGACTTGGGTTCGAGCTTTTCAGTTGAAGTTTCTTGACATAAGCATCGTGATCCCCAAACTTTTAGAAACGATAGCTTAGGTTTCTTCCCAAACCATAATTCATATGGTGTCGCCTCAACGGATTTAGACGGTGCCCTATTTAAAGTGAATGTAGCTGTCTCTAGAGCGATCCCCAAAATGATAGCGGTAATCGGTAAGAGACATCATAGATCGCACCATATCCAATAGAGTGCGATTATGACGCTCGACACACCATTACCGAGGTGTTCCAGCGGCGTGAGTTGTGAAACGATTCCACATTTCCTTAAGTGTGTACCAAATTCGTGACTTAAATATTCTCCTCCACGATCTGATCAGAAGAACTTTATTTTTCGTCACGCTGATTCTCTACCTCATTCTGAAATTCCTTGAACTTTTCAAAGGTCTCAGATTTGTGTTTCATCAAGTAGACATACCCATATCTACTTAAGTCATCATGAGAGTGAGAACATAACGATATCCTCCGCGAGCCTCAACGCCATTGGACCGCACACATCGGTATGTATGATTTCCAATAAGTTGGTTGCTCGCCCATTGTTCCGAGAATGGAGTCTTGGTCATTTTGCCCATGAGGCATGGTTCGCATGTGTCAAATGATTCATAATCGAGACTCTAAAAGTCCATCGAATGGAGCTTCTTCATGCGCTTGACACCAATGTGACCAAGGCGGCAAAGTACACAAGTATGTGGGACTATCATTATCAACTTTACATCTTTTGGTATTCACACTATGAATATGTGTAATATTACGCTCGAGATTCATTAAGAATAAACCATTGACCATCGGAGCATGACCATAAAACATTTCTCTCATATAAATAGAACAACCATTATTCTCGGATTTAAATGAGTAGCCATCTCGATTAAACGAGATCCCGATACAATGTTCATGCTCAAACTTGGTACTAAATAACAATTATTGAGGTTTAAAACTAATCCCGAGGTAAATGTAGAGGTAGTGTGTCGACGGCATCACATCGACCTTGGAACCATTCCCGACGCAAGATCGTCACCTCGCCCTTCGCCAGTCTCCGCTTATTCCGCAGCTCCTGCCAGAGTTACATATATGAGCAACGGCACCGTATCAAATACCCAAGAGTTACTACGAGTAATCGGTAAGGTACACATCAATTACATGTATATCAAATATACCTTTAGTGTTGCCGGCCTTCTTGTCCGCTAAGTATTTGGGGCAGTTCCGCTCAAAGGATCCTTCCTTTGCAATAAAAGCACTCACCCTCGTGCTTGGGTCCATTCTTTGACTTCTTCCAAGCAATCTGGCTTACCGGCGCGCAACATCCTTGCCGCCCTTCTTGAAGTTCTTCTTCCCTTGCCCTTCTTGAACTTAGTGGTTTTATTGACCATCAACACTTGATGCTCCTTCTGATTTCTACCTCTCGCTGACTTCAGATTGAAAATACTTTAGGAATAGTTTTCACCATCCCATGCATATTGTAGTTCATCACAAAGCTCTTGTAGCTTGGTGGGAGCGATCAAGGATTCTCAATGACCGCCTCGTCCGGAGGTTAATGTCCACTGGGACAAAGCGTTGTGCAACCTGTACATTTTGAGTATGTGCTCACCGATGTAACTATTTTCCTCCATCTTACAACTATAGAACTTGTCGGAGACTTCATATCTCTCGACCCGGCATGAGCTTGGAAAACCAGTTTCAGCTCCTCTAACATCTCATATGCTCCGTGTTGCTCAAAACGCTTTTGGAGCCCCGGTTCTAAGCTGTAAAGCATGCCGCACCGAACGAGGGAGTAATCATCAAGACGAGACTGCCAAGCGCTCATAACGCCTTGGTTCTCTCGATGGGTGCTTCACCTAGCGGTGCTTCTAGGACATATTGTTTCTGGCAGCTATGAGGATGATCTCGTGTTCCGACCCAGTCCAATAGTTGCTGCCATCATCTTTCAGCTTGGTTTTCTAGGAACGCGCTGAAGTTCATGGTGACATGAGCGCTGGCCATTTGATCTACAAGACATTTTGCAAAGATTTTAGACTATTGTTCATGATAATAAAGTTCATCTAATCAAATTATTTAATGAACTCCCACTCAGATTTGACATCCCTCTAGTCATCTAAGTGATACATGATCCGAGTCGACTAGGCCGTGTCCGATCATCACGTGAGACGGACTAGTCATCGCCGGTGAACATCTCCATGTTGATCGATCTTCCATACGACTCATGTTCGACCTTTCGGTCTCTTGTGTTCCGAGGCCATGTCTGTATATGCTAGGCTCGCAAGTTAACCTAAGTGTATTGCATGTAAACTGTCTTACACCCGCTGTATGTGAACGTAAGGATCTATCACACCCGATCATCACGTGGTGCTTCAAACGATTAACTTTAGCAACGGTGCACAGTTAGGGAGAACACTTTCTTGAAATTGTTATGAGGGATCATCTTATTTACTACCGCGCTCTAAGTAAACAAGATGCATAAACATAATAAACATCACATGCAATTATATATAGTAGTGACATGATATGGCCAATATCATATAGCTCCTTTGATCTCCATCTTCGGGCTCCATGATCATCTTGTCACCGCATGACACCATGATCTCCATCATCATGATCTCCATCATCGTGTCTTCATGAAGTTGTCACGCCAACGACTACTTCTACTTCTATGGCTAACGCGCTTAGCAATAAAGTAAAGTAATTTACATGATGCTCTTCAATGACACGCAGGTCATACAAAAATAAAGACAACTCCTATGGCTCCTGCCGTTGTCATACTCATCGACATGCAAGTCGTGATTCCTATTACAAGAACATGATCTCATACATCACATATATCATTCATCATTCATCACAACTTTGGCCATATCATATCACAAAACACTTGCTGCAAAAACAAGTTAGACGCCCCTAATTGTTGTTGCATGTTTTACGTGGCTGCAATAGGGTTCTAGCAAGAACGCTTTTCCTACGGAAAGCCACAACGTGATTTGTCAACTTCTATTTACCCTTCATAAGGACCCTTTTCATCGAATCCGCCCAACTAAAGTGGGAGAGACAGACACCGCTAGCCACCTTATGCAACTAGTGCATGTCACCTGGAACCAGCCTCACGAAGCGCACGTAAGGTCGGTCCGGCCGCTTCATCCCACAATGCCGCTGAAGCAAGATAAGACTAGTAGCGGCAAGAAAGTTGACAACATCTACACCCACAACAAATTGTGTTCTACTCGGCAATAGAGAACTACGACAGACCTAGCTCATGATGCCACCGTTGGGGAACGCTGCAGAAAATTAAAATTTTCCTACGGTTTCACCAAGATCCATCTATGAGTTCATCTAGCAACGAGTCATGGAGAGTGATTGCATCTACATACCACTTGTAGATCGCAGGCGGAAGCGCTCAATGGAACGGGATGATGGAGTCGCATCGCCGTGATTCAGATCACCGATGACCTAGTGCTGAACGGACAGCACCTCCGCTGCTCAACACACGACGGAGAGGATGACGCCTCCTCCTTCTTGATCCAGCAAGGGGAAGGAGAGGTTGATGATGATCCAGCAGCACGACGGCGTGGTGGTGGATGCAGCAGAACTCCCAGCAGGCTTCGCCAAGCAACCACGGAGGAGGAGGAGGTGTTGCAGGAGGAGGGAGGCGCCAGGCTTATGGTGCGCCACCCCTCCCTCCCTCCCTTTATATAGGTGCAAGAGAGGGGAGGGCGAGCCTGCCCCTTCCTCCAAGGAAGGGGTGCGGCTGGGGGGAGGAGTCCATCTCCCAAGGCACCCTGAGGTGCCTTCCCTTTAGGACTCTCCCCTTTCTTATATCTTGGCAAGATGGGCCTCTTGGGGCTGGTGCCTTGGCCCATAGGCCAAGGCGCACCCCCTACAGCCCATGTGGCCCCCTCGGCAGGTGGACCCTGACCTCTTTCGCACTCCCGCATAATACCGATAACGCGTAAACTTTTCCCATGCGACCAAAATAAGACTTCCTATATATAAATCTTTACCTCCGACCATTCCGAACTCCTCGTGACGTCCGGATCTCATCCGGACTCAACAACATTTGGTTTGCTGCATACTCATATTCATACAACCCTAGCGCCACCGAACCTTATGTGTAGACCCTACGGTTCGGAGACATGCGACATGACCGAGACGGTTTCGGGCAATAACCAACAGCGGATCTCGATACCCATGTTGGCTCCTACATGCTCCTCGATGATATCATCGGATGAACCACGATGTCGAGGATTCAATCAACCCCAGATACTATTCCCTTTGTCAATCGGTATTTTACTTGCCCGAGATTCGATCGCCTATATCCCAATACCTCGCTCAATCTCGCTACCGCAAGTCACTTTACTCGCATCAGAATGCATGATCCCGTGACCAAACACTTGGTCACTTTGAGCTCATTATGATGATGCACTACCGAAAGGGCCCAGTGATACCTCTCCGCCATACGGAGTGACAAATCCCAGCCTCGATCCGGTCAACCCAATGTACACTTTTGGAGATACCTGTAATGCACCTTTATAGTCACCCAGTTACGCCAGACGCTTTGGTACACCCAAAGCACTCCTACGGTATCCGGGAGTTACACGATCTCATGGTCTAAGGAAGAGATACTTGACATTGGAAAAGCTCTAGCAAAACGAACTACACGATCTTGTGCTATGCTTAGGATTGTCTTGTCCATCACATCATTCTCCTAATGATGTGATCCCGTTATCAATGACATCCAATGTCCATAGTCAGGAAACCATGACTATCTGTTGATCAACGAGCTAGTCAACTAGAGGCTCACTAGGGACATATTGTGGTCTATGTATTCACACGTGTATTACGATTTCCGGATAATACAATTATAGCATGAATAAAAGACAATTATCATGAACAAGGAAATATAATAATAATATTTTTATTATTGCCTCTAGGGCATATTTCCAACACAAAGATGGCAATACCTAGATCTATCCTTGCTTTTATGCCTAGCTAGGGGCGTTAAACGATAGCGCTTGTTGGGAGGCAACCCAATTTTATTTTTAGTTTTTTTTCTTTTGCTTCTATTTAGGAATAAATAATCCATCTACCTTCTGTTTATATGTGGTTTTATGTTTTAATTAGTGTTTGTGCCAAGTTAAACCTATAGGATCTTCTTGGATGATAGTTATTTGATCTTGCTGTAATTTCCAGAAACTTTCTGTTCACGAAAATAATTGTTAAAAATCACCAGAACGTGATAAAATAGTGATTCCAATTGATTATGATCAATAAACAAATTGCCTAGGTCGTCCTATTTTGTCTGAAGTTTTGGAGTTCCAGAAGTTTGCGTTAGTAACAGATTACTACAGACTGTTCTGTTTTTGACAGATTCTGTTTTTCGTGTGTTGTTTGCTTATTTTGATGAATCTATGGCAAGTAAAATAGTTTATAAACCATAGAGAAGTTGGAATACAGTAGGTTTAACACCAATATAAATAAATAATGAGTTCATTACAGTACCTTGAAGTGGTCTTTTGTTTTCTTTCGCTAACGGAGCTCATGAGATTTCTGTTGAGTTTTGTGTTGTGAAGTTTTCAAGTTTTTGATGAAATATTTTGATGGATTATGGAACAAGGAGTGGAAAGAGCCTAAGCTTGGGGATGCCCATGGCACCCCCAAGATAATCCAAGGACACCAAAAAGTCAATGCTTGGGGATGCCCCGAAGGCATCCCCTCTTTCGCCTACTTCCATCGGAGCTTAGGTTTCTTCCCAAACCATAATTCATATGGTGTCGCCTCAACGGATTTAGACGGTGCCCTATTTAAAGTGAATGTAGCTGTCTCTAGAGCGTATCCCCAAAATGATAGCGGTAATCGGTAAGAGACATCATAGATCGCACCATATCCAATAGAGTGCGATTATGACGTTCGACCACCATTACGCTGAGGTGTTCCAGCGGCGTGAGTTGTGGAAACGATTCCACATTTCCGTGTGTACCAAATTGTGACTTAAATATTCTCCTCCACGATCGATCGAAGAACTTTATTTTTCGTCACGTTGATTCTCTACCTCATTCTAAAATTCCTTGAACTTTTCAAAGGTCTCAGATTTGTGTTTCATCAAGTAGACATACCCATATCTACTTAAGTCATCGGAGAGTGAGAACATAAGATATCCTCCATGAGCCTCAACGCTCATTGGACCACACACATCGGTATGTATGATTTCCAATAAGTTGGTTGCTCGCCCATTGTTCCGAGAATGGAGTCTTGGTCATTTTGCCCATGAGGCATGGTTCGATGTGTCAAATGATTCATAATCGAGAACTCTAAAAGTCCATCGAATGGAGCTTCTTCATGCGCTTGACACCAATGTGACCAGGCGGCAACAAGCATGGGGACTATCATTATCAACTTTACATCTTTTGGTATTCACACTATGAATATGTGTAATATTACGCTCGAGATTCATTAAGAATAAACCATTGACCATCGGAGCATGACCATAAAACATTTCACTCATATAAATAGAACAACCATTATTCTCGGATTTAAATGAGTAGCCATCTCAGATTAAACGAGATCCCGATACAATGTTCATGCTCAAACTTGGTACTAAATAACAATTATTGAGGTTTAAAACTAATCCCGAGGTAAATGTAGAGGTAGTGGCCGACGGCGATCACATCGACCTTGGAACCATTCCGACGCGCATCGTCACCTCGCCCTTCGAAGTCTCCTTATTCCGCAGCTCCCGCCGTGAGTTACATATATGAGCAACGGACCGTATCAAATACCCAAGAGTTACTACAGTAATGTAAGGTACACATCAATTACATGTATATCAAATATACCTTTAGTGTTGCCGGCCTTCTTGTCCGCTAAGTATTTGGGGCAGTCCGCCCAAAGGACCCTTCCTTTGCAATAAAAGCACTGCCTCGTGCTTGGGTCCATTCTTTGACTTCTTTCGAATCGGCTTACGCAGGCAACATCCTTGCCGTCCTTCTTGAAGTTCTTCTTTCCCTTGCCCTTCTTGAACTTAGTGGTTTTATTGACCATCAACACTTGATGCTCCTTCTTGATTTCTACCTCTGGACTTCAGATTGAAAATACTTTAGGAATAGTTTTCACCATCCCATGCATATTGTAGTTCATCACAAAGCTCTTGTAGCTTGGTGGGAGCGATCAAGGATTCTGCAATGACCGCCGTCCGGGAGGTTAATGTCCACTGACAAGCGTTGTGCAACCTACATTTTGAGTATGTGCTCACCGATGTAACTATTTTCTCCATCTTACAACTAGAACTTGTCGGAGACTTCATAACTCTCGACCCGGCATGAGCTTGGAAAACTAGTTTCAGCTCCTCAACATCTCATATGCTCCGTGTCGCCAAAACGCTTTTGGAGCCCCGGTTCTAAGCTGTAAAGCATGCCGACCGAACGAGGGAGTAATCATCAACGAGACCGCCAAGCCCTCATAACGCCTTGGTTCTCCGATGGGTGCTTCACCTAGCGGTGCTTCTAGGACATATTGTTTCGCAGCTATGAGGATAATCCTCGTGTTCCGGACCCAGTCCAATAGTTGCTGCCATCATCTTTCAGCTTGGTTTTCTAGGAACGCTTGAAGTTCATGGTGACATGAGCGTGGCCATTTGATCTACAAGACATTTTTAAAGATTTTAGACTATTGTTCATTATAATAAAGTTCATCTAATCAAATTATTTAATGAACTCCCACCAGATTTGACATCCCTCTAGTCATCTAAGTGATACATGATCCGAGTCGACTAGGCTGTGTCCGATCATCACGTGAGACGGACTAGTCATCGCCGGTGAACATCTCCATGTTGATCGGATCTTCCATACGACTCATGTTCGACCTTTCGGTCTCTTGTGTTCCGAGGCCATGTCCGCATGGTAGGCTCGCAAGTTAACCTAAGTGTATTGCATGTGTAAAACTGTCTTACACCCGCTGTATGTGAACGTAAGGATCTATCACACCCATCATCACGTGGTGCTTCAAACGATGAAATTTAGCAACGGTCAGTTAGGGAGAACACTTTCTTGAAATTGTTATGAGGGATCATCTTATTTACTACCGCGTCTAAGTAAACAAGATGCATAAACATAATAAACATCACATGCAATTATATATAGTAGTGACATGATATGGCCAATATCATATAGTTCCTTTGATCTCCATCTTCGGGCTCCATGATCATCCTGTCACCGCATGACACCATGATCTCCATCATCATGATCTCCATCATCGTGTCTTCATGAAGTTGTCACGCCAACGACTACTTCTACTTCTATGGCTAACGCGTTTAGCAATAAAGTAAAGTAATTTACATGGCGCTCTTCAATGACACGCAGGTCATACAAAAATAAAGACAACTCCTATGGCTCCTGCCGATTGTCATACTCATCGACATGCAAGTCGTGATTCCTATTACAAGAACATGATCTCATACATCACATATATCATTCATCATTCATCACAACTTTGGCCATATCATATCACAAAACACTTGCCAAAAACAAGTTAGACGCCTCTAATTGTTGTTGCATGTTTTACGTGGCTGCAATAGGGTTCTAAAAAGAACGCTTTCTACCTACCGGAAAGCCACAACGTGATTTGTCAACTTCTATTTACCCTTCATAAGGACCCTTTTCATCGAATCCGCCCAACTAAAGTGGGAGAGACAGACACCGCTAGCCACCTTATGCAACTAGTGCATGTCACCGTGGAACCTCTCACGAAGCGCACGGTAAGGTCGGTCCGGGCCGCTTCATCCCACAATGCCGCTGAAGCAAGATAAGACTAGTAGCGGCAAGAAAGTTGACAACATCTACACCCACAACAAATTGTGTTCTACTCGCAATAGAGAACTACGATAGACCTAGCTCGATACCATCTTGGGGAACGCTAGAAAATTAAAATTTTCCTACGGTTTCACCAAGATCCATCTATGAGTTCATCTAGCAACGAGTCATGGGAGAGTGATTGCATCTACATACCACTTGTAGATCGCGGGAAGCGCTCAATGGAACGGGATGATGGAGTCGCATCCGTGATTCAGATCACCGATAACCTAGTGCTGAACGGACAGCACCTCCGGCTCAACACACGACGGAGAGGATGACGCCTCCTTCTTGATCCAGCAAAAGGAGAGGTTGATGATGATCCAGCAGACGACGGCGTGGTGGTGGATGCAGCAAACTCCGCAGGCTTCGCAAGCAACACGAGGAGGAGGAGGTGTTGGAGGAGGGAGGCGCCAGGGCTTATCGGTGCCCCCTCCCTCCCTCCCTTTATATAGGTGCAAGAGAGGGGAGGCGAGCCTTGCCCCTTCCTCCAAGGAAGGGTGCCTGTGGGGAGGAGTCCATCTCCCAAGGCACCCCTGAGGTGCCTTCCCTTTAGGACTCTCCCCTTTCTTATATTGCGCATGGGCCTCTTGGGCTGGTGCCCTGGCCCAATAGGCCAAGGCGCACCCCTACAGCCCATGTGGCCCCCGGCAGGTGGACCCTGGACCTTTTCGGCACTCCATAATACCGATAACGCGAAACTTTTCCGCGACCAAAATAAGACTTCCTATATAAATCTTTACCTCGACCATTCCGAACTCCTCGTGACGTCCGGGATCTCATCCGGACTCAACAACATTTGGTTTGCTGCATACTCATATTCATACAACCCTATCGCCACCAACCTTTGTGTAGACCCACGGGTTCGGAGACATGCGACATGACCGAGACGCTCTGGCAATAACCAACAGCGGATCTGGATACCCATGTTGCTCCTACATGCTCCTCGATGACATCATCGGATGAACCACGATGTCGAGGATTCAATCAACCCCGATACTATTCCCTTTGTCAATCGGTATTTTACTTGCCCAGATTCGATCGCCTATATCCCAATACCTCGCTCAATCTCGTTGCCAGCAAGTCACTTTACCAACGAATGCATGATCCCGTGACCAAACACTTGGTCACTTTGAGCTCATTATGATGATGCACTACCGAGTGGGCCCTGATACCTCTCCGCTAACGGAGTGACAAACCAGCTCGATCGTCAACCCAAGACACTTTGGAGATACCTGTAATGCACCTTTAGTCACCCGCTTGGGGGTAACCCAAAGCACTCCTACGGATCCCCGGAGTTACACGATCTCATGGTCTAAGGAAGAGATACTTGACATTGGAAAAGCTCTAGCAAAACGAACTAACGATCTTGTGCTATGCTTAGGATTGTCTTGTCCATCCATCATTCTCCTAATGATGTGATCCCGTTATCAATGACATCCAATGTCCATAGTCAGAAACCATGACTATCTTTGATCAACGAGCTAGTCAACTAGAGGCTCACTAGGGACATATTGTGGTCTATGTATTCCACGGTATTACTTTCGGATAATACAATTATAGCATGAATAAAAGACAATTATCATGAACAAGGAAATATAATAATAATTTTTTATTATTGCCTCTAGGGCATATTTCCAACACAAAGATGGCAATACCTAGATCTATCCTTGCTTTTATGCCTAGCTAGGGGCGTTAAACGATAGCGCTTGTTGGGAGGCAACCCAATTTTATTTTTAGTTTTTTTTCTTTTGCTTCTATTTAGGAATAAATAATCCATCTACCTTCTGTTTATATTGGTTTTATGTTTTAATTAGTGTTTGTGCCAAGTTAAACCTATAGGATCTTCTTGGATGATAGTTATTTGATCTTGCTGTAATTTCCAGAAACTTTCTGTTCACGAAAATAATTGTTAAAAATCACCAGAACGTGATAAAATAGTGATTCCAATTGATTATGATCAATAAACAAATTGCCTAGGTCGTCCTATTTTGTCTGAAGTTTTGGAGTTCCAGAAGTTTGTTAGTAACAGATTACTACAGACTGTTCTGTTTTGACAGATTCTGTTTTTCGTGTGTTGTTTGCTTATTTTGATGAATCTATGGCAAGTAAAATAGTTTATAAACCATAGAGAAGTTGGAATACAGTAGGTTTAACACCAATATAAATAAATAATGAGTTCATTACAGTACCTTGAAGTGGTCTTTTGTTTTCTTTCGCTAACGGAGCTCATGAGATTTCTGTTGAGTTTTGTGTTGTGAAGTTTTCAAGTTTTTGATGAAATATTTTGATGGATTATGGAACAAGGAGTGGAAAGAGCCTAAGCTTGGGGATGCCCATGGCACCCCCAAGATAATCCAAGGACACCAAAAAGTCAATGCTTGGGGATGCCCCGGAAGGCATCCCCTCTTTCGTCTACTTCCATCGGTAACTTTACTTGGAGTTATATTTTTATTCACCACATGATATGTGTTTTGCTTGGAGCGTCTTGTACGACTTGAGTCTTAGCTTTTTAGTTTACCACAATCATCCTTGCTGTACACACCTTTTGAGAGAGCCATTCATGAATTGGAATTTGTTAGAATATTCTTTGTGCTTCACTTATATCTTTTGAGCTATATAGTTTTGCTCTAGTGCTTCACTTATATCTTTTAGAGCACGGTGGTGGATTTGTTTTATAGAAACTATTGATCTCTCATGCTTCACTTAGATTATTTTGAGAGTCTTAAATAGCATGGTAATTTTCTTAAAAATCTTAATATGCTTGGTATTCAAGATTTGTAAAACTTTCTTTTGAGTGCGTTGAATACTAAGAAAATTTTGATGCTTGATAATTGTTTTGAGATATGGAGGTGATAATATCAAAGTTGTGCTAGTTGAGTAGTTCTGAATTTGAGAAATGCTTGTGTTGAAGTTTGCAAGTCCCGTAGCATGCACGTATGGTAAACGTTATGTAACAAATTTGAAACATGAGGTGTTATTTGATTGTCCTCCTTATGAGTCGGTGACAGCGATGGTCTTTTCCTACCAATCTATCCCCTAGGAGCATGCGCGTAGTGCTTTGGTTTTTATGGCTTGTAGATTTTTGCAATAAGTATGTGAGTTCTTTATAACTAATGTTGAGTCCATGGATTCTACGACTCACCCTTCCATTATTGCTAGCCTCTTCGGCTGCATTGCCCTTTCTCACATTGATAGTTGGTGCAAACTTCGCGTGCATCCAAACCCGTGATTTGATACGTCTTCACACATAAACCTCCTTATATCTTCCTCAAAACAGCCACCTACCTACCTATTATGGCATTTCCATAGCCATTCCGAGATATATTGCCATTACTTTCCAGTCCCTTTTTTATGACATATTCATCATTCATATTGCTTAGCATGATCATGTAGTTGACATAGCTTAGTACACCACGGAGGCATTCAAAAATTTTTTTTAAATCCTTTTAAAAATTTTCCAAACCAAAAAAACCCAATTTTTTTTTCCTTTTCCCAAAAAAAAGGGGGGGAAAATTCGTTTTTAAATTTAAATTTTTTAAAAAATTTTTTTGGGGGAAAAAAATTTGAGAAAAAAAAAATTTTTTTCCAAAAAAAAATTTTTTTTTTTGGGAAAAAAACCCCAAAAAAATTCCCGGGGTTTTTTTTAAACCCCCTTTTTCCCTTTTTTTTTTTAAAAAACCCCCCGGGGGGTTTTCAAAAAATTAATTTGCCCTTTTAAAAAAAAAGGGGAAAATTTATTTAAAAAATTTTCCGGGAAGAAAAATTTTTAAGGAAAAAAAAATTTAAGGCCCGGGCTTCTTTAAAACCCCCCCCCCAAAAAAAAAAAAAAAAAGGGGGGGGAAAAAAAGGGGGAAAAAAAAAAATTTAAAAGGGGAAAAAAACCGGGGGTGGGGAAAAAAAAAGGGGAAAAATTTGGGAAAAAAAAATTCCCAAAAAAAGGGAAGGGAAAGGAAAAAAAAAAAGGGGAAATTTGGGGTTTAAAGGGGGAGGGAAAGAAGGGAAAAGGGTTTTTTAAAAATTTTGAAACCCAAAAAAAAACCCCCCCCCCAAAAAACCCCCCCCAAAAAAAGGGGGGGGGCCCAAAAGGGGAAAAATTTTTTTTGGAAAAAAAAAAAAAAAGGGGGGAAAAAAAAAAAAAAAAGGGAAAAATTGGGGGTTTTTCCCCCAAAGGGGTTTAAAATTTTTTAAAATTTTTTTTTTGGGGGGAAAAAAAAAAAAAAAAAAAATTGGAAAAATTTTTTTTTTTATAAAAAAAAAAAAAAAGGAAAATTTGAAAATTTTTTTTTCCAATTTTTTTGGGGGGGATCAAAAATTTTTTAATATTTAAAAAAGGGCCCAATTAAAAAAAAAATAAAAAAAACCCCTTTTTTAAAAAATTTAAAATAAAAATTTTTTTTTTCGAAGGAGGCCATCCACTTGCCTTGCGCTCTAGATCCGGACGTGGTCGAGCGCTTTCTTCAGGCGGAAAAGATGAGGACTTAGGCACTATAGCTCTAGAATGGGAGGGCAGAGAGAGAAAGCGTGGGAGAAAGAGAGAAATCCTTATCTCCTTATAAAGGCACTGAATATCAAGCGCTTCCCCAGTCACCTCAAAACTCGCCTATTCCCAAGGGTTGTGCATACGGCACGGTTGGATTACCAACGCCCGTATTGATGAGAAATCCCGCAATAAGGGGACACGATCTCTGCTTCGACAAGACGTGCCAATGAAAACCGTGTCTCGAGACGTGGAACGGCGGGACGAAAATGGTTCGAAATAATGACCGGGCAGAGACGTGATGTCACGCTACAAAAGTTGTCAGCAGATTGGACTCATGAAATATTATACTCTCTGTGGTTGTGTGTGGTACTTGTGTTGTAGAGCCGGACACGTTCGTTGCGTTCGAAGACTATTTTGGAGTATTCGGAGGAGGAACCCGCCTTGCAATGCCGAAGACAATCTGCGCGCCGGACACCTCGTCATTGAAGCCTAGTTCAGGGGCTACTGAGGGAGTCCTGGACTAAGGGGTCCTCGGGCGTCCGGCCTGTTAGACATGGGCTGAACTGATGGGTTGTGAAGATACAAGACCGAAGACTCTTACCCGTGTCCGGATGGGACTCTCATTGGCGTGAAGGCAAGCTTGGCATCCAAATATGAAGATTCCTTTCTCTGTAACTGACTTTGTACAATCCTAATCCCCTCCGGTGTCTATATAAACCGGAGGGCTTAGTCCGTAGGGGCAATCATAATCATACAGACTAGACTTCTAGGGTTTTAGCCATTACGATCTCGTGGTAGATCAAGTCTTGTAATATTCATATTCATCAAGATCAATCAAGAAGGAAGTAGGGTATTACCTCCATAGAGAGGGCCCGAACCTGGGTAAACATTGTGTCCCCTGTCTCATGTTACCATCGACCTTAGACACGCAGTTGGGGACCCACTACCCAAGATCTGCTGGTTTTGACACCGACACCCACCCGCCCCCTCCCCCTCGAACCCTAGCTCACGGCCGCGGCCGCCGCCAACCCCTGCCGGTCTGCCCGTTCCTCCTAGCTTAGATAATAAAGTTCAGGTTACCCAGCGATTCCCATACCATTGCCCCACTCCCCTGAGTTTTTAGGTGAGGCATGCGGTGTCCGTTCCCGCCAGATCCACATCCCCTGCTCCAGAATGTCGCCGCCTAAGCTCGACAACGTATCCTGGGGAGCCCGACGAGTGTTTGGCCAAGAAGAGGTTTATCATGGCCTCTCCGGCGGACGTTGGCGAGGTGGCTGCCGTTCGCCCCGACCTGCCGATCCCGGAGCAACACGTCGTCGCGTAAGCCGGCGAAGACGTTGATTACGTTGCCATGCCGAAGGCTTCATGTCAGCGGGCTAGCGTATTACTGTATCTCGGGAAAGCTGGCTACGACATCAAGCTTGTCCACAGCGACGGCTTCACGCGGGCCATGTCACAGGTTAAGTGGTCCATCCCCAACCCCTCTGGTTCAACTGCCATCGATCTCTTCGACGGCCCTGCCGCTGATCTCCTCCGCCAAGCGGTTAAGGATTTGCGACCTTTATACGCCAACGAGCCCATTTTGTCATTTCTGAAGGACACGTTCTACGGCGGCGGCTAGGGATCCTCAATTGCCAAGTTAGATCTCATCGACCACGACCCCGACCACGAGCAGGGAATGCTACGTCTTGAGCTTGCGTTGGTTTCCCTGAAGAGGAGAGGATTATGCAGCATAGTAGCGTAAGTATCTCCCTCAGTTTTTGAGAACCAAGGTATCAATCCAGTAGGAGGCCACGCACAAGTCCCTCGTACCTGCACAAAACGATAGCTACTCGCAACCAACGCGATTAGGGGTTGTCAATCCTTCACGGTCACTTACGAGTGAGATCGATAGAGATGATAGATAATATTTTTGGTATTTTTGGTATATAGATGCAAAGTGAAAAGTAAAAGGAAAAGTGAAAACAAAGCAAGTAATAAAGTGATGGAGATTGATATGATGAGAATAGACCCGGGGGCCATAGGTTTCACTAGTGGCTTCTCTCAAGAGCATAAGTATTCTACGGTGGGGGAACAAATTACTGTTGAGCAATTGACAGAATTGAGCATAGTTATGAGTATATCTAGGTATGATCATGTATATAGGCATCACGTCCAAGACAAGTAGACCGAAACGATTTTGCATCTACTACTATTACTCCACTCATCGACCGCTGTCCAAAGATGCATCTAGAGTATTAAGTTAAAAACAGAGTAACGCCTTAAGCAAGATGACATGATGTAGAGGAATAAATTCATGCAATATGATAAATACCCCATCTTGTTATCCTCGATGGCAACAATATAATACGTGCCTTGCAACCCTTTACATCCTTTGGTAAGGACACATAAAGATTGAACCCAAAGTTATGCACTTCTCCCATTGCAAGAACTACCAATCTAGTTGGCCAAACCAAATGGATAATTCGAAGAGACTTGCAAAGATAACCAATCATACATAAAACAATTCAGAGAAGATTCAAATATTATTCATAGATAAGCTGGATCATAAACCCACAATTCATCGGTCTCAACAAACACACCGCCAAAAGAAGATTACATCGAATAGATCTCCACGAGAGAGGGGGAGAATATTGTATTGAGATCCAAAAAGAGAGAAGAAGCCATCTAGCTACTAGCTATGGACCCGAAGGTCTGAAGAAAACTACTCACACTTCATTGGAGGGGCTATGGTGTTGATGTAGAAGCCCTCCATGGTGGATGCCCCCTTCGGCGGAGCTCCGGAACAGGCCCCAAGATGGTATCTCGTGGATACAGGAAGTTGCGGCGGTGGAATTAGGTTTTTGGCTCCTGTTCTGATCGTCTGGGGGTACGTAGGTATATATAGGAGGAAGGAGTACGTCGGTGGAGCGACAGGGGCCCACAAGGCAGGGGGCGCGCCCTAGGGGGGGCGCGCCCCTCACCCTTGTGACCGCCTCTTTCGTTCCTTGGAGTAGGGTCCAAGTCCCATGGATCACGTTCGGTGAGAAAATCACGTTTCCGAAGGTTTCATTCTGTTTGGACTCCGTTTGATATGTTGTTTCTTTGAAACACTAAAATAAGCAAAAAAAACAGCAATTCTGGATTGGGCCTCCGGTTAATAGGTTAGTCCCAAAAATAATATAAAAGTGGAAAATAAAGCCCAATATACTAAAAAACAGTAGATAAAGTAGCATGGAGCAATCAAAAATTATAGATACGTTGGAGACGTATCAGGCATCCCCAAGCTTAATTCCTGCTCGTCCTCGAGTAGGTAAATGATAAAAAGCGAATTTTTGATGCGGAGTGATACTTTGGCATAATTTCAATGTAAATCTTCTTAATTGTGGTATGAATATTCAGATCCAAAAGATTCAAGACAAAAGTTCATATTGACATAAAAATAATAATACTTCAAGCATACTAATCAAAGTAATCATGTCTTCTCAAAATAACATGGCAAAAGAAAGTTCATCCCTACAAAATCATATGGTTAGGCTATGCTTCATTTTCGTCACACAAAGATGTTCCCAACTTCTATACCCCCGATGACAGGCCAAGCAATTGTTTCATACCTAAATAATCTCAAACATTTTCAACCTTCACGCAATACATGAGCGTGAGCCATGGATATAGCACTATGGGTGGAATAGAATATGATGATGGGGATTGTGTGGAGAAGACAAAAAAGGAGAAAGTCTCACATTGACGAGGATAATCAACGGGCTATGGAGATGCCCATCAATTGATGTCAACATGAGGAGTAGGGATTGCCATGCAACGGATGCACTAGAGCTATGAATGCTCAACAAAAGAAAACTAGTGGGTGTGCATCCAACTCGCTTGCTCACGTAGACCTAGGGCATTTGAGGAAGCCCATCGTAGGAATATACAAGCCAAGTTCTATAATGAAAAATTCCCACTAGTATAAAAAGACAACTTATGAGACCCACTATATGAAAAACATGGTGCTACTTTAAAGCACAATATATGAGACTCACTACATGAAGAACAAGGTGCTACTTTGAAGCACAATATATGAGACTCACTACATGAAGAACAAGGTGCTACTTTGAAGCACAAGTGTGGAAAAAGAGATAGTAACATTGCCCTTTTTATTTATTTTCTTTTTTTGGGCCTTTCTTTTTTTTTTGCCTTTCTCTTTTTTTTCTTTTTTTTGGGCAATGCTCTAATAATGATGATCATCACACTTTATATTGATTACAACATAAGGACTACAACTCGAAACTAGAACAAGATATGACTCTATATGAATGCCTCCCGCGGTGTACCGGGATGGTGAATTGAATCAAGAGTGACATGTATGAAAAATAATGCATGGTGGCTTTGCCACAAATACGATGTCAACTACATGATCATGCATTGGCAATATGACAAAAGTAATGTATGTCATGATGATGATGATAATGAACGGAACGGTGGAAAGTTGCATGGCAATATATCTCGGAATGGCTATGGAAATGCCATAATAGGTAGGTATGGTGGCTGTTTTGAGGAAGATATAAGGAGGTTTATGTGTGAAAGAGTTTATCATATCACGGGGTTTGGATGCACCGGCGAAGTTTGCACCAACTCTCAAGGTGAGAAAGGGCAATGCACGGTACCGAAGAGGCTAGCAAAGGCAGAAAGGTAAAAGTGTGTATAATCCATGGACTCAACATTAGTCAAAAGAACTCATATACTTATTGCAAAAATTTATAAGTCATCAAAATCAAGTAGTACACGCATGCTCCTAGGGGGATAGATTGGTACGAAAAGACCATCGCTCGTCCCCGACCGCCACTAATAAGGATGCACAAGCCAGGTACACTTCATGTTTCAAATTTGTTACACAACTTTAACCATACGTGCATGCTACGGGATTTGCTAACTTCAACACAAGCATTTCTCAAATTCACAACTACTCAACTAGCACGACTTCGATATTATCACCTCCATATCTCCAAACAATTATCAAGCATCAAACTTTTCTTAGTATTCAATGCACTCAAAAGAAAGTTTCACATATCTTGAATACCAAGTATATTAATATTAAGCAAATTACCATGCTATTAACGACTCTCAAAATAATCTAAGTGAAGCATGAGAGATCAATAGTTTCTTTAAAACTAATCCACCACCGTGCTATAAAATATCTAAGTGATGTACTAGAGCAAAAATTATCACGCTCAAAAAATATAAGTGAAGCACTATGAGCAAAACTATCAAGCTCAAAAGATATAAGTGAAGCACTATGAGCAAAACTATCAAGCTCAAAAGATATAAGTGAAGCACAAAGAGTATTCTAGCAAATTCCAATTCATGTATGGCTCTCTCAAAAGGTGTGTACAGCAAGGATGATTGTGGTAAACTAACAAGCAAAGACACAAATAATACAAGACGCTCCAAGCAAAACACTTATCATGTGGTGAATAAAAATATAGCTCCAAGTAAATTACCGATGGAAGTAGATTTAAAGAGGGATGCCTTCAGGGCATCCCAAGCTTTGACTTTTGGTGTCCTTGGATTATCTTGGGGGTGCCATGGGCATCCCCAATCTTAGGCTCTTGCCACTCCTTGTTCCATAATCCATCAAAAGAATTCACCCAAAACTTGAAAACTTCACAACACAAAACTCAATAGAAATCTCGTGAGCTCCGTTAGAGAAAGAAAACAAAAGACTACTTTAAAGTACTGTAATGAACTCATTATTTAATTATATTGGTGTTAAACCTAATGTATTCAAACTTCTCTATGGGTTATAAACTATTTTACTAGCCATAGATTCATCAAAATAAGCAAACAACACACGCAAAACAGAATCTGTCAAAAACAGAACAGTCTGTAGTAATCTGTAACTAACGCAAACTTCTGGAACTCCAAAAAATCTACCAAAATTAGACGACCTAGACAATTTGTTTATTGATTATCAGCAATTGTAATAAGTATTTTATCGCGTTCTGGTGATTTTTAATAAGTCGGGCACTGAGCGCAAAGTTTCTGGAAATTACAGCAAGATCAAATAACTATCATCCAAGAAGATCCAATAGGTCTAGCTTGGCACAAACACTAACTAAAACATAAAACCACATCTAAACAGAGGCTAGATGGATTATTTATTCCTAAACAGAAGCAAAAACAAAAAAAACTAAAAATAAAATTGGGTTGCCTCCCAACAAGCGCTATCGTTTAACGCCCCTAGCTAGGCATAAAAGCAAGGATAGATCTAGGTATTTCCATCTTTGATAGGCAATCCATAAGTGGCTCTCATGATAGATTCATATGGTAATTTTATTTTATTTCTAGGGAAGTGTTCCATGCCTTTCTTTAAGGGAAATTGGAATCTAATATTCCCTTCCTTCATATCAATAATTGCACCAATCGTTCTAAGGAAAGGTCTACCAAGAATAATAGGACATGAAGGATTGCAATCTATATCAAGAACGATAAAATCTACGGGCACATAATTCCTATTTGAAACAATAAGAACATCATTAATTCTTCCCATAGGATTTTTAATATTGGAATCCGCAAGATGCAAGTTTAGAGGGTAATCATCAAAGTCACGGAAATCTAGCAAATCACACAAAGTTTTGGGAATAGTGGAGACACTAGCACCCAAATCACACAAGGCATGAAACACATAATATTTAATTTTAATTTTAATAGTAGGTTCCCACTCATCATAGAGTTTTCTAGGGATAGAAACTTTCAACTCTAATTTTTCTTCATAAGATTGCATCAAGGCATCAACAATGTGTTCGGTAAAGGCCTTATTTTGACTATAAGCATGAGGAGAATTTAGCACGGATTGCAACAAGGAAATACAATCAATCAAAGAGAAATTTTCATAATTAAATTCCTTGAGATCAAATATAGTGGGATTATCAACATCTAGGTTTTTATTTTTTTTCAATCCCACATTTATCAATTTCATCATCAAGATCTAAAAACTCCGAATTCTTAGAATGCCTTCTAGGTAAAGGAAGATCATATCCAGTTTCATCAAGATTCATATTGTACAACAAAGATTTAATGGGGGACACATCAATAACTTTTAGATCTTCAACTTGATTTTCATAGGAATTGGAAGAACACGCTTTAATAAAGGCATCTTTGGAAGCACGCATCCTAGCGGTTCGTTCTTTGCACTCATCGATGGAAATTCTCATTGCTTTGAGAGACTCATTGATATCATGCTTAGGAGGAATAGATCTAAGCTTTAAAGAATCAACCTCAAGAGAAATTCTATCAATGTTCCTAGCCAAATCATCAACTTTAAGCAATTTCTCTTCAAGCAAAGCATTAAAATTCTTTTGTGAATTCATAAACTCTTTAACACTACTCTCAAATTCAGAGGGCATCTTATTAAAATTTCCATAAGAGTTGTTGCAGGAATTTCCATAATTATTAGAAGGATTACTAGGATAAGGTCTAGGATTAAAATTCCCTCTATACGCGTTGTTACCAAAATTATTCCTACCAACAAAATTCACATCCATAGATTCATTGTTATTCTCAATCAAAGTAGACAAAGGCATATCATTAGGATCAGAAGAAACACTCTTAGTAGCAAATAATTTCATAAGTTCATCCATCTTTCCACTCAAAACATTAGTTTCTTCTATCGCATGCACTTTTTTATTAGTAGATCTTTCAGTATGCCATTGAGAATAATTAACCATAATATTATCTAGGAGTTTAGTAGCATCTCCTAAAGTGATTTCCATAAAAGTGCCTCCCGTGGCCGAATCTAAAAGATTTCTAGAAGCAAAATTCAATCCGGCATAATAGTTTTGTATAATCATCCACAAGTTCAAACCATGAGTAGGACAATTACGTATCATTAATTTCATTCTCTCCCAAGCTTGTGCAACATGTTCATGATCAAGTTGCTTAAAATTCATAATATCGTTCCTAAGAGAGATAATCTTAGCGGGAGGAAAATACTTAGAGATAAAAGCGTCTTTGCACTTGTTCCAAGAATCAATACTATTTTTAGGCAAAGATGAGAACCACACTTTAGCACGATCTCTAAGCGAAAAAGGAAATAGCTTCAATTTAACGACATCATTATCGACATCTTTTTTCTTTTGCATATCACATAAAATCAATGAAGCTATTCAGATGAGTAGCGGCATCTTCACTAGGAAGGCCGGCGAATTGATCTTTCATAACAAGATTCAACAGAGCAGTATTGATTTCACAAGATTCAGTATTGGCAAGAGGAGCAATCGGAGTGCTAAGGAAATCATTATTATTGGTATTGGTGAAGTCACACAATTTGGTAGCATCTTGAGCCATCGCGACAAACAAGCAATCCAACACACGAGCAAACAAGCGGACGAGGAAAAGGCAACGGGAAAAAGAGGAGGAGATTGGGAAAGAGAGGGCGAATAAAACGGCAAGGGTGAAGTGGGGGAGAGGAAAACGAGAGGCAAATGGCAAATAATGTAATGCGAGAGATAGGGATTGTGATGGGTACTTGGTATGTTGACTTTTGCATAGACTCCCCGGCAACGGCGCCAGAAATCCTTCTTGCTATGTCTTAAGCTTGCGTTGGTTTTCCCCGAAGAGGAGAGGATGATGCAGCACAAGAGCGTAAGTATTTCCCTCAGTTTTGAGAACCAAGGTACCAATCCAATTAGGAGGCCACGCACAAGTCCCTCGTACCTACACAAAACGATAGCTACTCGCAACCAACGCGATTAGGGGTTGTCAATCCCTTCACGGTCACTTACGAGAGTGAGATCTGATAGAGATGATATATAATATTTTTGGTATTTTTGGTATATAGATGCAAAGTGAAAAGTAAAAGGAAAAGTGAAAACAAAGCAAGTAATAAAGTGATGGAGATTGATATGATGAGAATAGACCCGGGGGCCATAGGTTTCACTAGTGGCTTCTCTCAAGAGCATAAGTATTCTACGGTGGGGGAACAAATTAATGTTGAGCAATTGACAGAATTGAGCATAGTTATGAGTATATCTAGGTATGATCATGTATATAGGCATCACGTCCAAGACAAGTAGACCGAAACGATTCTGCATCAACTACTATTACTCCATTCATCGACCGCTATCCAGCATGCATCTAGAGTATTAAGTTCAAAACAGAGTAACGCCTTAAGCAAGATGACATGATGTAGAGGAATAAATTCATGCAATATGATAAATACCCCATCTTGTTATCCTTGATGGCAACAATACAATACGTGCCTTGCAACCTTTTACATCCTTTGGGTAAGGACACCGCAAGATTGAACCCAAAGCTATGCACTTCTCCCATTGCAAGAACTACCAATCTAGTTGGCCAAACCAAACGGATAATTCGAAGAGACTTGCAAAGATAACCAATCATACATAAAATAATTCAGAGAAGATTCAAATATTATTCATAGATAAGCTGGATCGTAAACCCACAATTCATCGGTCTCAACAAACACACAGCAAAAAGAAGATTACATCGAATAGATCTCCACGAGAGAGGGGGAGAACATTGTATTGAGATCCAAAAAGAGAGAAGAAGCCAGCTAGCTACTAGCTATGGACCCGAAGGTCTGAAATAAACTACTCACACTTCATCGGAGGGGCTATGGTGTTGATGTAGAAGCCCTCCGTGGTGGATGCCCCCTCCGGCGGATCTCCAGAACAGGCCCCAAGATGGGATCTCGTGGATACAGGAAGTTGCAGCGGTGGAATTAGGTTTTTGGCTCCTGTTCTGACCGTTTGGGGGTACGTAGGTATATATAAGAGGAAGGAGTACGTCGGTGGAGCGACAGGGGGCCCACGAGGCAGGGGGCGCGCCCCCACCCTCGTGACTGCCTCTTTCGTTCCTTGGAGTAGGGTCCAAGTCCCCTGGATCATGTTCGGTGAGAAAATCACGTTTCCGAAGGTTTCATTCCGTTTGGACTCCGTTTGATATTCTGTTTCTTCGAAACACTGAAATAGGCAAAAAACAGCAATTCTGGGTTGGGCCTCCGGTTAATAGGTTAGTCCCAAAAATAATATAAAAGTGGAAAATAAAGCCCAATATAGTCCAAAAATGTAGATAAAGTAGCACGGAGCAATCAAAAATTATAGATACATTAGAGATGTATCAGGCATCCCCAAGCTTAATTCCTGCTCGTCCTCGAGTAGGTAAATGATAAAAAGAGAATTTTTGATGCGGAGTGATACTTTGGCATAATTTCAATGTAAATCTTCTTTTTTGTGGTATGAATATTCAGATCCGAAAGGTTCAAGACAAAAGTTCATATTGACATAAAAATAATAATACTTCAAGCATACTAATCGAAGTAATCATGTCTTCTCAAAATAACATGGCAAAAGAAAGTTCATCCCTACAAAATCATATGGTTAGGCTATGCTTCATTTTCGTCACACAAAGATGTTCCCAACTTCTATACCCCCGATGACAAGCCAAGCAATTGTTTCATACCTAAATAATCTCAAACGTTTTCAACCTTCACGCAATACATGAGCGTGAGCCATGGATATAGCACTATGGGTGGAATAGAATATGATGATGGGGATTGTGTGGAGAAGACAAAAAAGGAGAAAGTCTCACATTGACGAGGATAATCAACGGGCTATGGAGATGCCCATCAATTGATGTCAACATGAGGAGTAGGGATTGCCATGCAACGGATGCACTAGAGCTATGAATGCTCAACAAAAGAAAACTAGTGGGTGTGCATCCAACTCGCTTGCTCACGTAGACCTAGGGCATTTGAGGAAGCCCATCATAGGAATATACAAGCCAAGTTCTATAATGAAAAATTCCCACTAGTATAAAAAGACAACTTATGAGACCCACTATATGAAAAACATGGTGCTACTTTGAAGCACAATATATGAGACTCACTACATGAAGAACAAGGTGCTACTTTGAAGCACAATATATGAGACTCACTACATGAAGAACAAGGTGCTACTTTGAAGCACAAGTGTGGAAAAAGAGATAGTAACATTGCCCTTTTTATTTATTTTCTTTTTTTGGGCCTTTCTTTTTTTTGGCCTTTCTCTTTTTTTTGGGCAATGCTCTAATAATTATGATCATCACACTTTCTATTGATTACAACATAAGGACTACAACTCGAAACTAGAACAAGATATGACTCTATATGAATGCCTCCTGCGGTGTACCGGGATGGTGAATTGAATCAAGAGTGACATGTATGAAAAATAATGCATGGTGGCTTTGCCACAAATACGATGTCAACTACATGATCATGCATTGGCAATATGACAAAAGTAATGTATGTCATGATGATGATGATAATGAACGGAACGGTGGAAAGTTGCATGGCAATATTTCTCGGAATGGCTATGGAAATGCCATAATAGGTAGGTATGGTGGCTGTTTTGAGGAAGATATAAGGAGGTTTATGTGTGAAAGAGTGTATCATATCACGGGGTTTGGATGCACCGGCGAAGTTTGCACCAACTCTCAAGGTGAGAAAGGGCAATGCAGTGCATCAAGAGGCTAGCAAAGGCAGAAAGGTAAAAGTGCGTATAATCCATGGACTCAACATTAGTCAAAAGAACTCATATACTTATTGCAAAAATTTAGAAGTCATCAAAAATCAAGTAGTACACGCATGATCCTAGGGGGATAGATTGGTAGGAAAAGACCATCGCTCGTCCCCGACCGCCACTAATAAGGATGCACAAGCCAGGTACACTTCATGTTTCAAATTTGTTACACAACTTTAACCATACGTGCATGCTACGGGATTTGCTAACTTCAACACAAGCATTTCTCAAATTCACAACTACTCAACTAGCACGACTTCGATATTATCACCTCCATATCTCAAAACAATTATCAAGCATCAAACTTTTCTTAGTATTCAATGCACTCAAAAGAAAGTTTCACATATCTTGAATACCAAGTATATTAATATTAAGAAAATTACCATGCTATTAACGACTCTCAAAATAATCTAAGTGAAGCATGAGAGATCAATAGTTTCTTTAAAACTAATCCACCACCGTGCTATAAAATATCTAAGTGATGTACTAGAGCAAAAATTATCATGCTCAAAAAATATAAGTGAAGCACTATGAGCAAAACTATCAAGCTCAAAAGATATAAGTGAAGCACTATGAGCAAAACTATCAAGGTCAAAAGATATAAGTGAAGCACAAAGAGTATTCTAGCAAATTCCAATTCATGTATGGCTCTCTCAAAAGGTGTGTACAGCAAGGATGATTGTGGTAAACTAACAAGCAAAGACACAAATAATACAAGACGCTCCAAGCAAAACACTTATCATGTGGTGAATAAAATATAGCTCCAAGTAAATTACCGATGGAAGTAGATTTAAAGAGGGATGCCTTCAGGGGCATCCCCAAGCTTTGACTTTTTGGTGTCCTTGGATTATCTTGGGGGTGCCATGGGCATCCCCAATCTTAGGCTCTTGCCACTCCTTGTTCCATAATCCATCAAAAGAATTCACCCAAAACTTGAAAACTTCACAACACAAAACTCAATAGAAATCTCGTGAGCTCCGTTAGAGAAAGAAAACAAAAGACTACTTTAAAGTACTGTAATGAACTCATTATTTAATTATATTGGTGTTAAACCTAATGTATTCAAACTTCTCTATGGATTATAAATTATTTTACTAGCCATAGATTCATCAAAATAAGCAAACAACACACGCAAAACAGAATCTGTCAAAAACAGAACAGTCTGTAGTAATCTATAACTAACGCAAACTTCTGGAACTCCAAAAAATCTACCAAAATTAGACGACCTAGACAATTTGTTTATTGATTATCAGCAATTGGAATAAGTATTTTATCGTGTTCTGGTGATTTTTAATAAGTCGGGCACTGAGCGCAAAGTTTCTGGAAATTACAGCAAGACCAAATAACTATCATCCAAGAAGATCCAATAGGTCTAGCTTGGCACAAACACTAATTAAAACATAAAACCACATCTAAACAGAGGCTAGATGGATTATTTATTCCTAAACAGAAGCAAAAACAAAAAAACTAAAAATAAAATTGGGTTGCCTCCCAACAAGCGCTATCGTTTAACGCCCCTAGCTAGGCATAAAAGCAAGGATAGATCTAGGTATTTCCATCTTTGATAGGCAATCCATAAGTGGCTCTCATGATAGATTCATATGGTAATTTTATTTTATTTCTAGGGAAGTGTTCCATGCCCTTCTTTAAGGGAAATTGGAATCTAATATTCCCTTCCTTCATATCAATAATTGCACCAATCGTTCTAAGGAAAGGTCTACCAAGAATAATAGGACATGAAGGATTGCAATCTATATCAAGAACGATAAAATCTACGGGCACATAATTCCTATTTGAAACAATAAGAACATCATTAATTCTTCCCATAGGATTTTTAATATTGGAATCCGCAAGATGCAAGTTTAGAGGGTAATCATCAAAGTCACGGAAATCTAGCAAATCACACAAAGTTTTGGGAATAGTGGAGACACTAGCACCCAAATCACACAAGGCATGAAACTCATAATCTTTAATTTTAATTTTAATAGTAGGTTCCCACTCATCATAGAGTTTTCTAGGGATAGAAACTTTCAACTCAAATTTTTCTTCATAAGATTGCATCAAGGCATCAACAATGTGTTCGGTAAAGGCCTTATTTTGACTATAAGCATGAGGAGAATTTAGCATGGATTGCAACAAGGAAATACAATCAATCAAAGAGAAATTTTCATAATTAAATTCCTTGAGATCAAATATAGTGGGATTAGGTTTTTATTTTTTTTTCAATCCCACATTTATCAATTTCATCATCAAGATCTAAAAACTCCGAATTCTTAGAATGCCTTCTAGGTAAAGGAAGATCATATCCAGTTTCATCAAGATTCATATTGCAAAACAAAGATTTAATGGGGGACACATCAATAACTTTTAGATCTTCAACTTGATTTTCATAGGAATTGGAAGAACACGCTTTAATAAAGGCATCTTTGGAAGCACGCATCCTAGCGGTTCTTTCTTTGCACTCATCAATGGAAATTCTCATTGCTTTGAGAGACTCATTGATATCATGCTTAGGAGGAATAGATCTAAGCTTTAAAGAATCAACCTCAAGAGAAATTCTATCAATGTTCCTAGCCAAATCATCAACTTTAAGCAATTTCTCTTCAAGCAAAGCATTAAAATTCTTTTGTGAATTCATAAACTCTTTAACACTACTCTCAAATTCAGAGGGCATCTTATTAAAATTTCCATAAGAGTTGTTGCAGGAATTTCCATAATTATTAGAAGGATTACTAGGATAAGGTCTAGGATTAAAATTCCCTCTATACGCGTTGTTACCAAAATTATTCCTACCAACAAAATTCACATCCATAGATTCATTGTTATTCTCAATCAAAGTAGACAAAGGCATATCATTAGGATCAGAAGAAACACTCTTAGTAGCAAATAATTTCATAAGTTCATCCATCTTTCCACTCAAAACATTAGTTTCTTCTATCGCATGCACTTTTTTATTAGTAGATCTTTCAAGATGCCATTGAGAATAATTAACCATAATATTATCTAGGAGTTTAGTAGCATCTCCTAAAGTGATTTCCATAAAAGTGCCTCCCGTGGCCGAATCTAAAAGATTTCTAGAAGCAAAATTCAATCCGGCATAATAGTTTTGTATAATCATCCACAAGTTCAAACCATGAGTAGGACAATTACGTATCATTAATTTCATTCTCTCCCAAGCTTGTGCAACATGTTCATGATCAAGTTGCTTAAAATTCATAATATCGTCCTAAGAGAGATAATCTTAGCGGGAGGAAAATACTTAGAGATAAAAGCGTCTTTGCACTTGTTCCAAGAATCAATACTATTTTTAGGCAAAGATGAGAACCACACTTTAGCACGATCTCTAAGCGAAAAAGGAAATAGCTTCAATTTAACGACATCATTATCGACATCTTTTTTCTTTTGCATATCACGTAAATCAACGAAGCTATTCAGATGAGTGGCGGCATCTTCACTAGGAAGGCCGGCGAATTGATCTTTCATAACAAGATTCAACAGAGGAGTATTGATTTCACAAGATTCAGTATTGGCAAGAGGAGCAATCGGAGTGCTAAGGAAATCATTATTATTGGTATTGGTGAAGTCACACAATTTGGTAGCATCTTGAGCCATCGCGACAAACAAGCAATCCAACACACGAGCAAATAAGCGGACGAGGAAAAGGCAACGGGAAAAGAGGAGGAGATTGGGAAAGAGAGGCGAATAAAGCGGCAAGGGTGAAGTGGGGAGAGGAAAACGAGAGGCAAATGGCAAATAATGTAATGCGAGAGATAGGGATTGTGATGGGTACTTGGTATGTTGACTTTTAAATCGACTCCCGCAACGGCGCCGAAATCCTTCTTGTTACGTCTTAAGCTTGCGTTGGTTTTCCCGAAGAGGAGAGGATGATGCAACACATGGCGTAAGTATTTCCCTCAGTTTTGAGAACCAAGGTATCAATCCAGTAGGAGGCCACACACAAGTCCCTCGTACCTACACAAAACGATAGCTACTCGCAACCAACGCGATTAGGGGTTGTCAATCCCTTCACGGTCACTTACAAGAGTGAGATCTGATAGAGATGATATATAATATTTTTGGTATTTTTGGTATATAGATGCAAAGTGAAAAGTAAAAGGAAAAGTGAAAACAAAGCAAGTAATAAAGTGATGGAGATTGATATGATGAGAATAGACCCGGGGGCCATAGGTTTCACTAGTGGCTTCTCTCAAGAGCATAAGTATTCTACGGTGGGGGAACAAATTACTGTTGAGCAATTGACAGAATTGAGCATAGTTATGAGTATATCTAGGTATGATCATGTATATAGGCATCACGTCCAAGACAAGTAGACCGAAACGATTCTGCATCTACTACTATTACTCCACTCATCGACCGCTATCCAGCATGCATCTAGAGTATTAAGTTAAATACATAGTAATGCCTTAAGCAAGATGACATGATGTAGAGGAATAAATTCATGCAATATGATAAATACCCCATCTTGTTATCATTCGATGGCAACAATACAATACGTGCCTTGCAACCCTTTCTGTCACTGGGTAAGGACACCGCAAGATTGAACCCAAAGCTATGCACTTCTCCCATTGCAAGAACTACCAATCTAGTTGGCCAAACCAAACGGATAATTCGAAGAGACTTGCAAAGATAACCAATCATACATAAAAGAATTCAGAGAAGATTCAAATATTATTCATAGATAAGCTGGATCATAAACCCACAATTCATCGGTCTCAACAAACACACAGCAAAAATAAGAATACATCGAATAGATCTCCACGAGAGAGGGGGAGAACATTGTATTGAGATCCAAAAAGAGAGAAGAAGCCATCTAGCTACTAGCTATGGACCCGAAGGTCTGAAGTAAACTACTCACACTTCATCGGAGGGGCTATGGTGTTGATGTAGAAGCCCTTCGTGGTGGATGCCCCCTCTGGCGGAGCTCCGGAACAGGCCCCAAGATGAGATCTCGTGGATACAGGAAGTTACGGCGGTGGAATTAGGTTTTTGGCTCCTGTTCTGATCGTTTGGGGGTACATAGGTATATATAGGAGGAAGGAGTACGCCGGTGGAGCGACAGGGGGCCCACGAGGCAGGGGCGCGCCCCCCACCCTCGTGACCGCCTCTTTCGTTCCTTGGAGTAGGGTCCAAGTCCCCTGGATCACGTTCTGTGAGAAAATCACGTTTCCGAAGGTTTCATTCCGTTTGGACTCCGTTTGATATTCTGTTTCTTCGAAACACTGAAATAGGCAAAAAAATAGCTGTTCTGGGATGGGCCTCTGGTTAATAGGTTAGTCCCAAAAATAATATAAAAGTGGAAAATAAAGCCCAATATAGTCCAAAACAGTAGATAAAGTAGCATGGAGCAATCAAAAATTATAGATACGTTGGAGACGTATCAGGGCACCCACGAAGGTTCTTCCAAGGTGAAATAGCCCATCTGTGACATCAGAGAGTGCACCATGGGTATGTGCTCTTCCAACTGGAAGGATCTCGTCCATGAAATGTGAGGCAACATTCTATCAGCAAATCTTACCTTTTCTAGCTAGCCAACCTGTACCCTTTGTTGTAGTAGCATTTGTCGTGCGGTGCTTTAACTGTGTCGTGTTTAATTATTTCAGTTATGCGAAAATGTACTGTTCAATAGGGCTATGTGAAAGGATCGAGAAGAGGTGTCTAGAGGGGGGGTGATTAGACAGTAAGTACCAAAAGTTGCAGTTTTTAGTTTCTTTAGGTTGAAGTGGAGTTTTGGCACAAGTTTAACAAACACAATACATATCAAGAAAGCATGCAAAGAGTATATGAGAAGCGGAAAGTAAAGCATGAAACTTGCAAGAATGTAAAGGGAAGGGTTTGGAGGATTCAAACGCAATTGGAGACACTGATGTTTTTGTCGTGGTTCCGATAGGTGGTGCTATCGTACATCCACGTTGATGGAGACTTCAACCCACGAAGGGTAACGGTTGCGCGAGTCCACGGAGGGCTCCACCCACGAAGGGTCCATGAAGAAGCAACCTTGTCTATCCCACCATGGCCATCGCCCACGAAGGACTTGCCTCACTAGCGGTAGATCTTCATGAAGTAGGCGATCTCCTTGCCCTTACAAACTCCTTGGTTCAACTCCACAATCTTGTCGGAGGCTCCCAAGTGACACCTAGCCAATCTAGGAGACACCACTCTCCAAGAAGTAACAAATGGTGTGTTGATGATGGAACTCCTTGCTCTTGTGCTTCAAATGATAGTCTCCCCAACACTCAACTCTCTCTCACAGGATATGGATTTGGTGGAAAGAATATTTGAGTGTAAAGCAACTTGGGGAAGGCTAGAGATCAAGATTCATATGGTAGGAATGGAATATCTTGGTCTCAACACAAGTGTAGGTGGTTCTCTCTCAGAAAATGTAGGTTGGAAGTGTAGGTTCGTTCTGATGTCTCTCTCCACGAATGAATAGGAGGTGGATCGGTATTTATAGCCTCCACACAAAATCTAACCATTACACACAACTTGCCAAACTCGGTCGGACCGATTCAGCAAATCTAGTGACCGTTAGGATTTTCGGTGGGACCGACATGCAACTCGATAGGACCGATATGGTTAGGGTTAGGGCATAACGTAATCTCGGTGAGACTGATTACACAAACTTGGTGAGACCGATTTTGGTAATAAGCTAACCATAGGGTTGGTCAGGTAAACTCGGTGGGACCGATTCACTCATGTCGATGGGACCGAAATATTACGAAAGGGAAACAGAGAGTTTGCATTGCAGTCTCGGTGCCACCGATTGCAAGTTTCGGTGAGACCGAAATTATTGCAATAGGCAACAGAGAGTTCGTAATCCCATCTCGGTGAGACCGAGATCCCTATCGGTGAAACCGATTTGCCTAGGGTTTGTGGCAGTGGCTATGTCATCTGAACTCGGTGGCGCCGGATAGAAAGAATCGGTGAGGCCGGGTTTGACTTTTGGTTTGGGTCATATTTGGATGTGAGAAGGTAGTTGAGGGCTTTGGAGCATATCACTAAGCACTTTGAGCAAGAGCCTCATTAAGCAACACCTCATCCCTCCTTGATAGTATTGGCTTTTCCTATAGACTCAATGTGATCTTGGATCACTAAAATAGAAAATGTAGAGTCTTGAAATTTGAGCTTGAGCCAATGCTTTGTCCTTAGCATCTTGAAGGGGTTTCACATCCTCTAGTCCATGCCACCTCATTGTTGAACCTATCTGAAACATACTAGGTAAAAGTGTTAGTCCAACAAGAGATATGTTGTCATTAATTACCAAAACCACCTAGGGAGCACTTGTGCTTTCAATCTCCCCCTTTTTGGTAATTCATGACAACATACATCAAAGCTTTAAATAAAGATATATAGAGCAACAAGTAAAGCTTTGGAAAGACATATAATATGCATAGGCTCCTCCTACATGTATGCAATCATGTGAATGTGGAATATAGGAGCATGTGAATGCATAAACATGAGAGAGTAAGCAATGTGTTACATGTATCTTGGCTATATGCATCAGAGCAAATGATGTGAAGATGAGAAGTATACCTTCATGCTCATGAGTCCTTCTTGCAAACAGTATGTACATCAACAAGAATTTCTCATTTACATGACTGTGATGCACATACTTACCTTGTGGTCTTAAGTTGGCTTAGGATGAGATGAACCTGCATAAACAAGGTTAGATAACACAGATACACCTACTGGCCAGAGCAAACGAAATAAGCCACAAGAGTACCAAGACTGGGATGACATGTAGAGTGAGTACTAAGTACCACATTGGATATAGACATGTCCCCAAAAGTAAAGATGTGTAATAAATTCAAGGATTTCCTTCCCTTAGATGTCTTTCTCCCCCTGAATCTAACATGGGATATTGGGAGAAGATAGGGAACAAAAAATCAGAGCAAAATCAGAGCTCACAGGCAATAAATAGAGCTAATGCAAACAAGCAAATATGAAAACATGTCTTTCCCCTCTTGAAGACATGTGACTTCTCTCCTCTTGAACACTAATCATCTGGGGTCCTTGATGATTACTCTTTCTTCCCTTGAGTATTCTCTCCCCCTATAGATATGATTAAGCTTTGATGTAATCTCTCTCTCCCCCTTTGACATCAATTTCCAAGAAGGGATCTTCTGGATTTTTGTCATGATGGGTTTGGTCCTGGAGTCACAAAACAAAGCAGTAAGTTGAATCGGATGCTGGTCGAGGACAAGAATCATTGAGTGGAGCTGGATTAAAAGGAATGCAGAAACAAGTGGCAAGATGTCTTTCCTATGGTGAAATCGGTGACACCGAGTTGTATGCTTCGGTTGTACCGAGAGGATTCGGTTGGACCGAGAACATCAGACCGGTGAGACCGAGTTCATCACAGAGGAAACACTTGTCACCTCAGCTCACTAGACAAGTAAGATTTCACAAGGATTTGCAAGGAATTAACTAAGAGATTTGCAATGAATTGGATGCAGAAAAATACAGAACAGAAAATAAAAGAGAAGAAAATAAAAGAAATCTTGATGAAGAGGGAAACAAATATGCATGAGACAAATGCAAGAGCACAGAAAAGAAAACAAGAGAACTTCATCTAGAATTGGGCGACGACAAAGTCACCTATGTTAGAGTATATTGACTTGGGAGTCAAGTGAGATCACTTGATCATAGGTCATACTCATCGTTTCAGCTCAAAATGGGGTTACCATTTTTCGTTTAAGCTTTTTGATGTATTCACATCTTGTCGGTTGCTTTGACTCATGACTTGGAGTAAAGATTCTCTAAGATGGAATAACATACCTTGGGTGGTGGTGTTGATCATGATCATGTAGTTGAACTTGTGTGGGTTGCTCAAGGTTGATGTAGCTCATCAAGAGTTGGGAGCACCACTTGGAGTTTGAGTTCATCTACCTACATGGGTTAGTTTTTGCAAAGAGAGCACTTGTGTATCCAAAATGACAATCATGAAACTCAACATAGAATTTGTCAAAGGATATGTTTGAATGGTTGCGTGCTTCCTTGTCTTCATCCACCATTGTGTAGAGACTTGGTGATATAGAAATTGCTCAAGATGTGAGTGAGTTGCAATCTCATAGATTTAGATCCATCCAAGTACCTACACGGGTTAGATTACATGCAAGGTGCAAATATATCCAAGACATGAGATAGTCATCATAAGAGAAGTATCAAGGATTAGTCATAGGCTCATGCCTTGCATGTATCAAATGGAGTTCCTACTCCAAGTTTGAAGCATCAATGATGTTCAATTCACCTCTTAACCTGCAAAACACTTTCTCATCAAGTGGTTTGGTAAATATATCGCTAATTGCTTATCGGTGCGAACATGCTTAAGATTAATGTCCCCTTTGGCAACATGGTCTCGAATGAAATGATGTCGAACTTCAATATGTTTAGTTCGAGAATGTTGCATGGGATTGTGAGCAATATTAATAGCACTTTCATTGTCACACAGCAATGGAACATGTTTCATATATATCCCATAATCTTTAAGAGTTTGGGTCATCCAAAGTAATTGAGCACAACATGATCCAGCGGCAATGTATTCCGCTTCGGCGGTGGATAAGGATACCGAGTTTTGTTTCTTGGAAGACCAAGACACAAGTGATCTACCAAGAAATTGACAAGTACCCGAAGTGGACTTTCTATCAACCTTGTCACCGGCATAGTCTGAGTCGGAGTAGCCAACAAGATTAAAGGAGGCCCTCTTTGGGTACCAAATGCCAAAATTTGGTGTATGGATTAAGTATCTCACTATCCTTTTCACGGCCTTAAGATGACATTCTTTAGGAGCAGCTTGATATCGTGCACACATGCACACACTTAGCATAATATCGGGATGTGAAGCACATAGATACAGCAATGGACCAATCATAGAGCGGTAAACTTTTTGATCAACCGGTTCACCATCTTTGGTTAAATCAAGATGTCCACTAGTAGGCATGGGTGTAGTCATACCTTTGCATTCTTGCATATGAACTTCTTGAATAAGTCCTTGGTGTACTTCATTTGAGAGACAAAGGTACCTTCCTTAGTTTGCTTGATTTGCAAACCAAGAAAGAATTTCAGTTCACTCATCATCGACATCTCAAACTTCTCCGACATTAGCTTTCCAAACTTTTCACTAAAATGAGGGTTAGTTAATCCAAATATAACATCATCGACATAAATTTGGCACACAAATAGTTCTCCATTAACCCTTTTAGTAAAAAGAGTAGAATCTATTTTTCCAATTTCAAACCCTTTTTCAATAAGGAACTTGGTCAAGCATTTATACCATGCTCTAGGAGCTTGTTTAAGACAATAAAGAGCTTTGTGAAGTTTGTAGACATGATTAGGTTTCTTAGGATTGACAAAGCCGGGAGGTTGCTTAACATAAACTTCATCCTCAATTTCACCATTTATAAAAGCACTTTTAATGTCCATTTGGTACAAGGTGATATCATGGTGATTAGCATAAGCAAGTAAGATGCGAATGGACTCAAGTCTAGCAACGGGAGCATATGTCTCACCATAGTCCATACCTCTGACTTCAGTGTAGCCTTGGGCGACTAGACGTGCTTTGTTGCGGACGACTTGACCATCTTCATCTTGCTTGTTGCGAAACACCCATTTGGTACCAATGATGTTGTGGTTGTTGTCGGGCTTTTCAACCAATGTCCACACTTGATTTCCCTCAAAGTTGTGTAGCTCTTCATGCATAGCGTTTATCCAATCCGGATCTTCCAATGCTTCTTCAACCTTCATAGGTTCAATGCTAGAGATGAATGAGTAATGTTCACAAAAGTTAGCCAAACGGGTTTTAGAGCGAGTGATTCTCCCGGTTTGGATATCATTGTAGATTTGCTCGATGGGATGATATTTGGCGATTCTTGCTCGAACTCGTGGAAGCTTTGGCTTGGTTCGGGGTGGAACATCTTCTTCATCTTGTTCTTCTTCTTGGCCTTCTTCATTGTTGACATTTTCTCTTGTCGTGGTAGAGAAGGAGGTTGTTGATGTTCATCTTGGTGTGCTTCCTCGTTTTCTTCGTCTTGGTGTGTCCCACTTGTGGATGCTTCCATATCAATTATGGTTCACCTTGTCGTGAGGTAGAAGCTTCCACTTGGACGAACAAGGTACTCTCTTTTCACCTCCGTTGGACGAACCTTGCCAATAGACAAGTCTTGGATTGCTTCCAAAGGGTCTTTGTCTCCTACATCAATTGGCAATTGCTCTACTTGCGAGCCATTAGATTCGTCAAACTTCACGTCTACCGTCTCTTCAACCTTTCGGGTGAAATTGTTGTAGACACGGTAGGTGTGAGAGTTTGAGCCATAACCAAGTAGGAAACCTTCATGAGATTTTGGAGCAAATTTAGAACGACGATGCTTATCAAGAATGTAGCACTTTGAGCCGAATACTCGAAAGTATCCAACTTGGGGTTTGTTACCGGTGAGGAGCTCGTATGCCGTCTTACCGAGTAGCTTGTGAAGATACAAGCGATTTGTAGCATGACAAGCTGTCTCAACCGCTTCTGCCCAAAAGTGTTTTGGCGTCTTGTACTCATCAAGCATCGTTCTTGCCATCTCAATAAGAGTCCGGTTCTTCCTCTCAACGACTCCATTTTGTTGAGGTGTGTACGTAGCCGAGAACTCATGCGAAATCCCTTCTTCGTCAAGAAAGGTGTCCACATTTGCATTCTTGAACTCCGTTCCGTTGTCGCTCCGAACCTTCTTGATCTTCATGTCAAATTGATTTTGGGCCTTCCTAGCGAAGTTTTTGAAGATCTTTTGGGCCTGCGATTTGTCATTAAGAAAGAACACCCACGTAAATCTTGAAAAATCATCAACTATGACTAGACCAAATGAGTTACCACCGAGACTCTTGTAGGCATTTGGACCAAAGAGATCCATGTGAAGTAGCTCGAGTGGTCTTCTCGTGGTCATGGTGTTCTTCGCGCGATGACTTCCTCCAACTTGTTTCCCTTCCTGACAAGCACTACAAAGTCTATCCTTGTCAAATATAACATCTTTTACTCCAAGGATATGATCACCTTTAATAAGCTTGTCAAGGTTTCGCATACCAACATGAACTAATCGTCTATGCCATAACCAACCTTTAGAAGATTTAGCAATTAAGCAAGTTCTAGGTTGAGCCTTTTTAGTGAAATCAACAATGTAAAGATCACCTCTACGTATTCCAGTAAAGACCATTTTACGATTGTCTCTTCGAAACACTTGGCAATCTACTTCAGTGAATAAGACATTGAAACCGAAATCAGCAAGTCTAGAAACTGAAAGCAAATTGTACCCAAGAGATTCAACGAGCATGACATTTTGTATGGAGCTATCATGTGAGATGGCCACCTTACCGAGGCCAACCACCTTACCCTTTGAGTTATCACCAAAGGTGACATATTTTCGAGGGCCGTCGTTTTCAGCAAGCTCACGGAGCATGTCTTTATCTCCGGTCATGTGATCGGTACATCCACTATCAAGGACCCATTCCTTTCCTCCAGCCACGTAGCCGCGAAGATTTGCCATAAGTCCAAAGTGTCTCATTGCATCATCAAGATCATATTCACTATCATCATCCTCATCATAGTATCCATGTTCAACATCATCTTGTGATTGATCAATTCCTAGAGAGGGTAATTATTAGATAAATGATCATTTCTATGATTGTCTTTATGGATTCTAATAGCTTCGGAAATGATATTGCTAATGATTCCAACATCTCCTGTGGCACGCATGAGATTTGTAAGCTCAAATAGACAATCACCAAAGCCGGGATCACTAGAATTCATCTTACTCAAGGCAATAGACTTATGGAGAATTTCATCTAGATTTTTCAAGGAATAATCTGGAAATCGTTCCTCAAGAAATCTCCATATGGTATAGGCACAATCAAGAGTAGGCAAACTAGCAATCAAATTTTTGGGCAAACCTCTAATGATAAGATTGATAGTTCTAAGATTGTGAATCATGTCAAGATCCTCTTCGGGTGTGGGATGCAAAGGATCAATATGAGGTGCACAAGGGCTAGCAATGTACTTGTTCAAATGATATTCATTGAAAATCTCAAGCATCTCATTTTTCCATTCATGAAAATACTCTCCATTAAGAATAGGCACTCTATGTCTAAGGCTCCCCAAAGTAGACACATCCATCTTCCTCCAATGGTGATTAAGCCAAGGCAATGGAGACCAAAGCTCTGATACCAATTGAAAGAATCGAGAAGAGGTGTCTAGAGGGGGGGTGATTAGACACTAAGTACCAAAAGTTGCAGTTTTTAGTTTCTTTAGGTTGAAGTGGAGTTTTGGCACAAGTTTAACAAACACGATACATATCAAGCAAGCATGCAAAGAGTATATGAGCGGCGGAAAGTAAAGCATGCAACTTGCAAGAATGTAAAGGGAAGGGTTTGGAGGATTCAAACGCAATTGGAGACACGGATGTTTTTGTCGTGGTTCCGATAGGTGGTGCTATCGTACATCCACGTTGATGGAGACTTCAACCCACGAAGGGTAACGGTTGCGCGAGTCCATGGAGGGCTCCACCCATGAAGGGTCCACCAAGAAGCAACCTTTTCTATCCCACCATGGCCATCGCCCACGAAGGACTTGCCTCACTAGCGGTAGATCTTCACGAAGTAGGCGATCTCCTTGCCCTTACAAACTCCTTGGTTCAACACCACAATCTTGTCGGAGGCTCCCAAGTGACACCTAGCCAATCTAGGAGACACCACTCTCCAAGAAGTAACAAATGGTGTGTTGATGATGAACTCCTTGCTCTTGTGCTTCAAATGATAGTCTCCCCAACACTCAACTCTCTCTCACAGGATATGGTTTTGGTGGAAAGAAGATTTGAGTGGAAAGCAACTTGGGGAAGGCTAGAGATCAAGATTCATATGGTAGGAATGGAATATCTTGGTCTCAACATAATTGTAGGTGGTTCTCTCTCAGAAAATGTAGGTTGGAAGTGTAGGTTCGTTCTGATGGCTCTCTCCACAAATGAAGAGGAGGTGGAGGAGTATATATAGCCTCCACACAAAATCTAACCGTTACACACAACTTTCCAAACTCGGTGGGACCGAATTGATAAACTCGGTCGGACCGATTCAGCAAATCTAGTGACCGTTAGGATTTTCGGTGGGACCGACATGCAACTCGGTAGGACCGATATGGTTAGGGTTAGGGCATAACGTAATCTCGGTGAGACTGATTACACAAACTCGGTGAGACCGATTTTGGTAATAAGCTAACCAGAGAGTTGGTCAGGTAAACTCGATGGGACCGATTCGCTCATTTCGGTGGGACCGAAATGTTACGAAAGGGAAACAAAGAGTTTGCATTGCAGTCTCGGTGCTACCGATTGCAAATTTCGGTGAGACCAAAATTATTGCAATAGGCAACAGAGAGTTCGCAATCCCATCTCGGTGAGACCGAGATCCCTATCGGTGAAACCGGTTTGCCTAGTGTTTGTGGCAGTGGCTATGACATCTGAACTCGGTGGCACCGGATAGAAAGAATCGGTGAGGCCGAGTTTGACTTTTGGTTTGGGTCATATTTGGATGTGAGAAGGTAGTTGAGGGCTTTGGAGCATATCACTAAGCACTTTGAGCAAGAGCCTCATTAAGCAACACCTCATCCCTCCTTGATAGTATTGGCTTTTCCTATAGACTCATTGTGATCTTGGATCACTAAAATAGAAAATGTAGAGTCTTGAACTTTGAGCTTGAGCCAGTGCTTTGTCCTCAGCACCTTGAAGGGGTTTCACATCCTCTAGTCCATACCACCTCATTGTTGAACCTATCTGAAACATACTAGGTAAAAGTTTTAGTCCAACAAGAGATATGTTGTCATTAATTACCAAAACCACCTAGGGAGCACTTGTGCTTTCACTATGTGATGTTTAAGTATGAATTGTCCACTTCAGTTTCACGAATGGCTATATTTGGTTGTTTATAGTGAGTAGATGCCTTGTTTATCTGTATTTGGTTGTTAGGTTGGTTGGAGTGAGCATTTTTCTAGTTATCGAGGAGATGCCTTGTTTATATGTATTTGGTTCTTAGTTTGGTTGCAGTGAGCATTTTTCCAGTTATCAAGCAGATGCCTTGTTTATCTGTATTTGGTTGTTAGGTTGCTTTTTTTAGCATTTGTCCAGTTATCAAGCAGATGCCTTGTTTATCTGTATTTGCTTGTTAGGTTGGTTGTAGTGAGCATTTGTCCAGTTTTCAAGCATATGCCCTGTTTATCTGTATTTGCTTGTTAGGTTGGTTGCAGTGAGACTCTGTCCAGTTTTCAATGGCTATATTTGGTTGTTATACTGGTCATTTATGCCTTGTTTATTTCAGTCATTCACATTGTGTTGTTCATTATGTGCAAGTCGGAACTGTGCCACTCGACTACATCAATACCAGTTTGAACGGCTATATTTGGTTCCAGTTATTCCTGGTGTAGTTAACACATGCCCTTTATTTCAGTTTTGCACATTTATCCAGTGTGATGTTTAAGCATTACCTCCGTTTTATTCATTTTCAACAATACCGGTTTGAATTGCAATATTTTGATGGCTGTTAAGCCTGTTGTCAATAACATTGCCTTCCATTTTATATCTGCTTTAACAGGATACTGAAACCAACACATTCAAGCTATCATTTGGAGATGATATTGTTACCTTTGCTATATTTGTTTGATGTTAAGGTTGTTTTACTTATCATGCCTTTCCACTACTTATGCAGGACAACACCGGGAGTGGCCACCATTTTCCGCCGAGGTTAGCTTCATCCCTCGGCTTGTACTCCCCCCGTCATTCCATAATGTAGTGCATATAGATCCAGGCCTGGACACTTGTTAGCTTCTAATATTGACTCGTTGCTTGTAGGTACATATGCCCTTGGCAAGGATCCACACATCGACCCTTTTTGTGTATGGGGCAATGAAATATTCATGAACAAGCATCAAGTGAGGAAACTGATAAGGATTATTAGCAAAAAGATACGAATGGTGGCAAGCAAATTATTTGTTTATGCTCTATCCAACACAACAGTGAGCTGTAGGATGGTAACTACAAACTCTGCAACCGTCTCATTTTACTGCCCATAATGAGTTGTTAGACAACAATGTCTGAATCTTTTTTGTTCGCAGTGGTTCCCGAAGCAGTTCACTCAAGATTACCTCGCAAAGTACATGATTGGTGGACATGCAATGAAGGTTAAAGTATTTCATCCAGACTACAATGAGCATCGAGAATTTGTAATGAAGACAGTGAGGATGGACGGGTAGCCATCACAAGGGGTTGGCCTAGAGTCGTGCGCGCATTACGCATGGAGGAGGGCACAATATGGGCATTCCGCTTCACCTTCTTCAGCAACCAGAATGTCTTTCGCCTCTCTCTTTATAGTCTTTAGTACAACTGTGGTTCATCATTCTTTACTTGGTGCTTCTGTAGTTCTTCAGTATATGTACCTGTGCATCGAATTATGCATTGGTGGTTGAACCTATATTTGTATAAACACGGTTGGATATGAAATAAGTGATTGCCTACTTTCAAATTCAAAACATGTGAATTTTAAATTAGGGATTAATTAGGGATTACATTGCACACGGTTTGCGAAAGCGAAATGTCTGCGATAGACGTGGAGATCAGAAACGTTTTTAGGATCCACTACGTGTGTGATCAATCTCCACTACACACACGACATCCTCTTGAAAACTGTTTGCGTTAGGCCACCTTGCGCAAACGTTTACCACATAAAAATTGTGTTTGATGGACATCCTTTACCACACAGTTTCTTCTATGCACCGTGTGTGATGCATTCAATAACACAAACAATAAAATTGTTAATATCGTGTGCAATGGCAACGCTATCACAAACGATTTAACGGGAAAAATTGTGTGTGATCTACCTGTGAACGGAAATGTTTTCCTTGGAGCGACTGTGTGAGATGTACATACGGACGGAAATGTTTAGCGGGGACTGACTGTGTGGGATGTACTTGCGACCGGAAACAATTTCGCCTGTATAATTGTATTTTTTAGCTCTACTTTATGTATTACCGTATTTGAGCGCTAGTCGGTCGCACACGACCTCATTTTGCTGAGCGTGTGTGCCAGGAGAGCATATCTTTGGGTCGTGTGGGAAGAAACCCCTATCGCCTCACTCACTTGGCGACGATTCCGAACACCGTCGCGGAAAGGGGTTAAAAACCGTTTGTATAACATGGACGCGTACCAGTGCATGAAGAAAGCAATAGCAATAAAACTGAACGATCATTATGCTAAGCTAACGGATGGGTCTTATCCATCACATCATTCTCCTAATGATGTGATCTCGTTATCGAATGACAACACATGTCCATGGTTAGGAAACCTTAACCATCTTTGATCAACGAGCTAGTCAAGTAGAGGCTTACTAGGGACACGGTGTTTGTTTATGTATTCACACATGTATTTAAGTTTTCGATCAATACAGTTCTAGCATGAATAATATACCTTTATCATGAATAAGGAAATATAAAATAATAACTTTATTATTGCCTCTTGGGCATATTTCCTTCAAGAGAAACCAAAACAAGCCATCATGTTTTCCAATAAAGACCACTCCACTCTGTCATAAGCCTTCATCATATTACTTAACTGCACAAAGTGGCTTCTTCCTCTTTCTCTTCCTGATAGCATGGACACACTCATATGCCACTAGCACATTGTCAGTGATCAATCTCCCTGTTGCAAATGCACTTTGTTCCTCCGAAATAATGATAGGGAGCACACATTTTAGCCTGTTAGCAAGAACCTTAGCTGCAATTTTGTACAACATGCTACATAGACTGATGGGTCTGAATTGTGAAAGTGACTCCTGGGATTTTGTTTTTGGGATGAGACCCAAAATAGTGTCATTGAATCCCTCCAGAATTTCCTTCCCACTTAAAAAATCACGCACCGCCTTGCAAACCTCCTCTTTTAACAAAAGCGAGTGCCTGACATTTTTTATGGTATAAACTATGTTGTCATTTTTCTTGTCAACATTTGTCGTGTATAAACTACTCCCTCCGTCTCATAATGTAAGACGTTTGGAGGGACTACCATTTTTGCTAAAGCATATCTAGATGTGCTCTAAGTATAGCACATCTAAGTCATATATCATTCATTTTACGCTAAGATTCATGTAAGAATTTTCTTTTGTATTTTTTTCTTTTTATTTCTAGTTTGATTGAGTCACTTAGATGTGCAATAACTAGGGCAAATCCAGATGTGCCCTAGACAGACCCATAAACTATGCTCCCCCCTAACACGTCCTTCCTTTTATAGGAGGGGGTAAATGCGAAGTAGCGGCAGGTTAATGCCGCCACGCGGCAACAAATCCCTTCATTTTCCCGCGTTTAAGCATTTATTACGCACTGGAATTGAGGGGTTACCGTTAATTGGTGTGCAAGGATCGAGGCGCACGACCCCTCTCGATAGGACGTGGCCTTGGTAGGCCCCTGACCCACCCCCGCACATCATGTTGACCGTCAGGTCATGCGCGCCACATGGCCAAGTAGGCCCATGGATAAGACTGGTCTAGTCTGTCGGACCCTGACCGGATAACCTTTACTGTGGAGCTCGGGAGTTCTTCCCGCCAACTGGCCGGTAGCACGGGAAAGATTTGTAGTGTGTTGCTTGGTTGTACTCCAACATTTAAAAAACCGAGGTGGTCTACGTCACCTTGATATGCAACTCGGCTGGTGGAGGTCGACTTGAACCAGTTTCAAGACTGGCGACCGAAGAAGACATGCAGCTCAGATAGCCCGAGGTACAACCGTGCTTGAAGACCGGTTCAGGGGCTACTGATGGTGTCCCGACTAAGGGGCATCTCACCATGATGACTCCTGGCATGGTGGGTTGGTCTGGGGACTCCCTTTATCGGTTTCGTCCTGGGCCACATAGGGCGGCCCATGGCGGATAACTGAAGATTCCGGACAACTTGACATACAAGACAAAAAACTGGATTCGTGGAGGTCTCTACCTCCTCATACGTAGTCGACTAGGATCCATTTAACCTAGGGTCCCCTGTATGCTATATAAACCAGGGTACAGACTTATAGATAGACAATTTACAATCTCTCGATCCTTTGTACTCTCGATACACTCCAACGCAATAAGACACAAGCAGGAGGTAGGGTATTTATCTCCCCTGAAGATCCTAAGCTTGGGTAAAATCCTTGTCTTTGTTACCATCGTGCCAACCAGCCCAGCCGAGGACATTGTATCAAGGGATCTATCGGATTTAGCTCCAACACCAGGGCGGTGGCGGCCGAGCGGGCGAGGACACTGGCCCCATGATCAATGAGGAATAGGAGAGGGTGATGGCCAAGATGACCGATAGCGATTAATTTGTTTAGTTTGTGTGCTATCTTAGTTTAAATTTGAGGTAATATCACTCGTAGTCACTAAACCTGCGTCGAATGTGCGGTTTAGTGCTAGATCTTTGAAAATACTTTTTTTTGGTCATACAACTTGTCATTTGGTTCAAATACAGTCACTCTGTTCCAGCGCGTGTGTATTCAGCATGCATGGGTCCACTGTCAGCGACCTGCATTGTTTCAGGGCGACACGCACATAGTTTTTTTGCCCAAACCCCCTTCAAATCCTGTTTATTTGTGGACGCTGCATGTCTCTGTCTGTCAGGCGTAAGGGCACTGGAGCAGAGGAGGAAGATGATAGACATCACAACAAAAGAGGCAGGTGGATAGAACTGAGCTGAACCCTCTCACTATCCAACAGGCTACAAGGTGCCTTGGGTTCGAATCCCATGCCACCATGTTTGTTGGAAGTACTGCATTTTACATCTCTGTACTGATTTTTGGATGAAACTGTAGCATAGCTCTGTACTGAATTTTTGGATGAAACTGCAGTACAGATCTATACTGAATTTTACATACAAAATGCAGTACAGTTTTGTACTAAATTTAACCATGAAATTATCACAAAGAATGCAGCTCAGTACTGAATTTTACAACAGAGATGCAGTACAGACTTGTACTGAATTTAACCATGAACTTTCTGCACACAGTGACCATCATCATGAATCAGACATATGCATACTGATTATTACCAGGCAGAGAGATAGCTCCAAACATAAAATGTATAATTTGCAACAAGGAATCACCCATAATTAACAGGGAGAGATATAGCAGCTTTGAATATAACATGTCCACTGCAGAAATTCAGTCACCATGTTCTGCGCACAAATTCAGTTAACACTGCAGCAGATAACAAATTCAGTTAATTGCCAATAAAACAAATAGTTATCACTTGCCATTTTGCCAATACAGCACATAATGTGCAGATAACATTTGAAGTTAACAAATTCAGTCACATAATGTGTAGCATATTCAGTTAACTGAATTTGCAAACATATTCAGTGTATGCAGTCTAACAAAAATTCAGTAAACATCTGGAACCCCAACCTTACTGAATAAATTGATCAACCACCATCTTAACGAATCTGTGCCTAAAATGATTGATCTGTTGTTTTGATCTTACTTTTGCACACATAAAGCTTCCTCGTTCTTAACCCCCTGAAAAACCCTAGCTTGAATTGCCAAACAAGAAAAATAATCCTACAAATGTAATGCGTACGGCAAAAATCGTTTACTCACAATACGTACGTGAATGAATTAATTGTGATCGCGCCACCATACATGAACCCTACCTTGGCGTCTTGGCGATACAAGGCACAAAAAAGATAGCGGGGAGCAGAGGAGAGAAACGAGACAAAGAGGAGAAGAGACTAACCATATGACGGTGTTGCTTCACTCGGACGTCGACGACGCGGGTCGTCCATCTCGTCCGACGACGGCCGCCTTGACACACCACCTCCGACGCCTCCGTATCCGCCTCGGAATGGTCAGGAGAGGAAGCGGTTAGGAGACACGCGGCAGCCACGAATCCCATTGTTAGAGTCCAGACCAAAATGAAGCCTCCCCATGCGTTTGGATTTTCAGCCGTTGGATTGGCCTTCCAAACTGATCCTGGCCGTTGGATCACGAGATGGGGAGATCCTGGCCGTTGGATCACAACATGGGAGGTCCTGGCCGTTGGATCAAATAGTGCGCTCCGGTTCGTGCCACCGCCTGTAATTCCCATGCCCCACCGAGGGCATTATCGTCTTTTCTCACGCAGACATATAAAAGGCAGAATGTTGAACCCTAGCCGCCTGTCTCTCCTTTCCTTCGGCCTGCCGCCGCCGCCGTCGCGCTGCTCGCCCTCGCGCTCCTCCTTCTACTCCTCCGCGGGGCGCGCGCCCTCACCTCATGCTGCGCCTCCTGCCTCAAGCCACCCCGCCGCACCCTCTCCACCGCCGGCGCAGATGGGGGCCTCGCCGGTGCGCCCCTCGCCTCCATGCCGCCCACCGGGGGCGCCTGGTTCAAGGCCGCCCTCGCCTGCGGCGGCGACGCCTGCGGATTGGGTGAGAACCCTAGCCGTCACACCCCACGTGCACAAGCGCGATGCATCTCGCGGCGGCCGCCGCCATCCTCTGCCTCTTCCCGTCGCCCACCCGCCACGCCGTCCCGCGCTTTCTCCTCTGTTCCTCTCCCATCAGCGAGCTCGCCGTCACCATCGTCGGGAGGAGCACAAGGCGTTGCGCGTGATGCATCTCGCAACCGCCGCCGCCGCCATCCTCCGCCTCTTCCCGTCGCCCACCCGCCACGCCATCTCACCCCGAGCACAAGGCGAAGAAAGGGGAAGCACCGCCAGCGTTGGCAGCTCGTGCCGTAACCGTCGTCATCCACGGGGAAGCACACAGTGCTGGTGGATCGGGATTTCTCGCCACTGGATCGAGGTCTTAGTGCCGTCGCTGTCTTCGCCTCACCTCAGGTGCCTCCTCATTGCTCTCTCCCTCCTCCCTCTGTTATTTGCCTCTGAGCATGTTGGGTCTGTTGTCTCACGCGTGCTCGGCTGGGACATCAAGCAGTTGCACAACAGGAGGGGAGGCGCGGCAGCGGAGGTGGCCATGGAGCTGGTGCGGAAGGGGTCATGCTGCTGCTCCTCGAGGTGCCCCAGCACACCGTCCTCGGCGTCGACACTCAGGTATGCCACGCCTATCTGTCTCTCCATGCTTTACTTTGATTTGATTCGAGATATTGACATCCTCAAGTAGAGTAATCTGATTCAGGTATTCTGAGGGATCAAGATGGCGCCTCCAGGCCTACACTTCGTCCACTACTGCTCCCCTAGCAGGTAGCAACATGCTTGAGCAATAATATTGAAACTGAAAAATTTTAGATTTGTCACTATGTCCACTACTATGGTTTGATGCATAAGTGTTTGTCACTGTGTCTTTGTTCAAAACTGGAAACTTCCAGATTTGTCACTGTCAAAACTGAAAGATTTTGACTGAATTTGCTTGTGCCGGCTTCATCCGTTGCGCCGTGAGGTTGCTTGACATAATATTTTGACTGAAGTTGCTTGTGCTTGTGATTCTGAATATAAGTTGACTGAAGAGTGCACAATTGATCTGAATATGGAATTCTTCCTCTACACAGGCACTCGATCTGCAGTGCCCTACATCGGCTGCTTGATCTACACCTCCCTACATTTTGACTGGCACATCAAGCCAAGGTAAGCACCCCCTTACTTGATCATCCTCTTGCACATGCCTGCTCATGGGGCCTCTCCTGTGTGTGTGTGTGTGTGTGTGTGTGTGTGTGTGCGCGCGCGTTTTGATCCTTTTTTTGCATCTTGACATATAGGTCAGTGTATGTGTGCAGCAACTCGAGAGGGACGAAAGGGAAGGTCGCCGCTGTTCCTGTCGAGCAGGGCAATGGCTTTGCATGCTCTCCTGCCATATGTATGAATCAGGTCCCTAACACCCTTATCCGCCATACTTTTAATGGAGCACCGTGCAGGTTGCTACTTTTCCTTTTGGTAAAAAGGATTCCCTGTTGTTATGTTGGTAGCCTCTCTACAAGTTTATTTTGCCCCTTTTGACATTTTTTTGTTCTACCTTGTTATGCATTGTGTACATTTGTCTTTAATTAACACGTAAATAGCATCCATATGACCAAAATCAACTGAGCTTAATTCACATATATAAATGCCGTCTTTCTTTTCGTCTATCAGTCTGCGGTGATATTTGGTTAGTACTCAGAAAAGTGTCCAGTTTGATCCATTATATCACAAACTTGATTTGTTTGATCCTTGTGTGGTGGTAACTCTCCATTACCACTGGTTCTATAAACCATATTCTTGTTCATGTAATCAAGTTAACTCAGAAATGATGGACCCATTCCAGATAAATAAAGAAGCACATGAGCTTTTAAAGCTTACATTGAGCAAGACCCGAGTCAAGCTAACCGAGAATACGATTTCCGGATCGTTATGGATTCTAATGGATCAGACCCATCTAATGGTAAAGTTTGCTTAGTTAAGTTGATGGCATGCTATTTTTTTAGTCCGACAGGTGGATTCCTTGTGTACATGTAGGTCTCTATGTAATAGCTTTTAATCCATATTGGTCACTGGAATAGTACTGATGATTTGGAGTTTTTTGAGTATGTTGAAGCAGTTAAGTTGAATGGTGATCTAAAATGTCCCTACTGGACAGGTTTGCAGCTTCGAATTTTTAATTTAGGTGGTTCCTGTGCAAACTGATTTGGTTGGGTAAGCATTTCTTCAGAGTTACACTCCGTTGACTGATTTGGTTCCTTAGGTATTGACGTGTGCAAGTTAGGGTCAATGAAATCAGAGTATTGACCTGTATTTGCACCATTGATTATAATCAGAGTATAACTACTCATCTTTTGCAGTTTAACCTTTTGCTAATTACCAGATTGTTTCCTTTTTCAGTGTTTTCCATTGATGGAAGAGGTTCTAATTATCTTCCAGTCAAGGAGTAAGTGAAGTCACAAAAATATTAGCCAAGTGACCATGATCCGCTTGAAGCAAATCTGCCTTACTTGCTCCCTATTGCGATTTTTTTCTTTTCAGGAGCAAGTAAGGCAGATTGCTACTAGATTCCTTCTTGACGGTTTGTTACTACATCTTAGTTCACTCATGGTTCATCTTTCATTTTGGCTCATATGAGTGCTACCAATCTATACAGAGAGGATTCTTCTACATGTTTGTTTCACCAAAACCATTTCATTATATACATATTGTTTTGGTTTCTTCGTATGAATTATTCTAACGTAAAGCTCTGAATTAGGTACTCCACTATTCTGCAACTATATATGTACATATTTGTCTTTTAGAGACTGCTTTGTGTCAATTCAGTTCTATGACCGTTGGCCTTTTTTCATCTAGACTGATCCATAGATTTAAATGGTGAACTCTTGTGCCTGGAAGTGATGAAAAGATATTCATTTTTTCCTTGCAACCTTGCTAATTTATTGTGTGACTTTTCATCTGGAGTATACATTCTAAATGAGTGATGGACATAATTCCTGGTTTTTTTATATTTTCTTAAATTTCATTAGCAGGTGTGCATGTTAATATGAGGTTTTGTTGTTTTTGGGTGAGATTATGACTGCATTGGGCAATAAATTTCCTTCTCTTCACAAGACGATATCTAAAGGTCTTGGTTAAATATGGTTGAATTTAATGCCCATAGGAAGAAAGCCTGCATCTTATATATTTGATTACGTTGAAATATTTCAAATTTCATGTACCATTAATCTGATTCTTACATAGGCCATTTTCCCCTTGTGATAATCAAGGTTGCTGTTAGGATTTGGTGTCGTTCGTTCGGTCATTTGGCATTGGTCGCTCTGTGTTGCTGTTCTTCTGCCTCCAAGGTCTAGCATCTGGTGTTGTTGCTTCTTCCTGAGCCATTGGCTATCAGCCCTGTGGAAGGTACCTTCCTTTTCCTTGCTTGTATTATGATAGGGAAAGATTCAGACCATGGTTTCCTTTCTATTACTTTGGTTGACAATATTATATTTAGTGCTAAAGCTGCAGCCTGCATAGAAACTGTGGGAAACAAAACTGAAACTGTTGTGGAATTCTTCCGATTGTTTGCTGCCTGGACTCCTGTACGCAGAGGGTGTAGTTCAAATTTTCAATTCTATAACATTCAGAACATAGTTCCCTTTCTATTACTTTGTTAGTGCATTCAGACTATGGTGTGGGTTCCATAAACTGTAAATTGAGCCTGGCTGAAACTGCTTTGTTCTTTGCATCATTCATTACACACATTGTTCGTCGGGAAGGATTCATTACTGGATGTGTAGCTACTGAACGTGTGCTCAATAAATGTCGACATGACTGCTGCACATCTAAGTTAGACAATATTCTCAAGAAGAGTAATTTAAAGTGTGAGTTGTTATGTCAAATTACTTCTGAAGCAATTTTGATGGAAATAATCTTAAGCAAATCTTGAGCTTTTGGTCATTTCCACTATTCATTTCATGTAAATAATCTTAAGCAAATTTAAATGAATTTTGACTGAATAATTTAAGTTTGAATGGTGCTCCATCTGTACTTGGCAGGAGTATGGATTATTCTGCCTTCAGAAATTGAATTATGTTATGTTCAAAATATGATTATTCTTCCTTCAGAAATTCCCTTCTCATTATGTAACTGAAACTTGAGTTTAAGTCATTTTTATAATAAAGTCACCATGTGAGGAATTTCTTGAGTTTAAGTCATTATGTTGCTAGGTGAGGTTTAGAATTTATTTGGCAGAAACTGTTCTAATACTACTATTGTAATTCTATGTGAGGAATTTCTGTTAATATTCGATCATTGCCAACAAATTTAAAATAAAAATAATGGAAATGATTGTTTGGAATGGATACTACTTTGCTGCTTAGGCCTGTCCCTTTTCGTGCATACATTATTTTGCTTACATGTTTGCTACCAAACTTCTACAACGTCCCTTTTTTATGCTCAATCCATTAACCTGACATTTCTTATGCTTCCTTTTATACTCATCTCACTATTTTAGATTTTTTTTATATGCACCATGGTTCATGCTTGCATTTTTTGGCTACTATAGCCTTTATTTTGTGACACCAGCCTTCCACACAACCAAGAAGGCCAAGCACTATGGAAGCTAAGGAAATATAGCAATGAGAATAGAGGTCAATCCCCATCCCTGACAAGATTATTGTATGATATACTGGTTATTCTGGTATGACATATGGCCCATATAGTTCACTGGTTGGTGAAGTTAATTTCTGTAGGACTCACATTCATATTGCAGAATATTATTTTAGCTCTAGCACATGGATGCAATTCTTCTCTTAAGATGTGCATATAAAATTAGAATGCATTCGTTTAGTACTATAAGTAAACGTTGCCTGCATTCCATGTTTTCTTTATAAAAAGTAGGAAATGAAGAACTAAGAATCGCAAAGTTGGACATCAGATATTAGCATTGCATACATTAGGTAGTAGATTTAAAATGGATAAAACTTTGAGTACATCAGATGAATCAATAGTTGAGAAATTTGATAGGTTTTGATTTGTGTTTTCATAATATTGGATTGCACAGTATCTTCCAGTGGCGTATTTGCGAACTAGATATAAATTATTATATGTAATGTAGTGTTGGTTCTTTTAGTTCTTCTACATAGGTTGCTATCATTTACCCAACTCCATTAGTTATATCTGCAACTTCTACTGGATTTGTGGTGGAAATTGGCATAGTTGTCAGCAATCCGAACTGTCTTCTTGGGTTAGGATCTCTGTGGGAGCAATTTGATTTTGCTCAACATGTGAAATGAAGGAAGAAGTCCGGAAAAGTAAAAGACAAGCAATGAAGATTCTGTTGCTATTACCAGCAAAATTACATGATGATCTATCTTATAACTGAAGAACATTAATGGAGAACATACTATTTCTATACATATAGTTGTGCTGGGGTCAAGACTGCAAGTACATGTTTGATTTATGAGCTCCACTATGATGTTATTTTTAGAATAAGCATGGACGCATGCTCTCAACAAGGATACGACATTTAGTTTTTGAGACTGGTCAGCAACCCAAAACATGGCCATTGGTGAGCTGATGATTGTAGTTTCCCTTATTTTGTGACAATGTAATTTTTGTTGATTTGATTATTTATCATCCAACTGAATCATTTAATTTTTGAGAGTGGTCAGCAAAACAAAACATGTCAATTGGTCGGCTGGTGATTGTGGTTTCCCTTATTTTGTACCAACATGATTTTTGTTGATTTATTGTTTATCGTCCATCTGAATCACTTAATATTCAGTTACTGAGGTTATTTGTGTGAAGCCACAATTATTTTAGATAAACAGGCTTGTATGTGATTTTTTTTCAGAAAGCTTAACTCATTTTGTTTTGGAAGAGCTTTAAAAATAACTGACATTCATAATTTGTTGATGTCTAACAGTTTCACATGTTCTTATTGGCAAGGCCCTTTCATTTTCATCTTTTGATCCATATATTGTTTATTACCAAGTTAGCTAAAATGTGATGAGGTGGGGTGTGGTGGGCCACATTTTGTATCTTGATTCTCCATCAGAATAGATGCATCATAGTTGTATATGCCATTTTTTATATTTGCAATGCTTTCATGACTGTATTACCAGATTGGATATGACTTCTATCCGGAAGCACCGCTGCCGGGTGCGGCAAGCCGCATTTCCTACCTAATAGACAAGATTCGAGGGGGGGGGGGGGGTTTGGGCAATAAATCCGCGAGCGTGTCGGCATGAAACAGTGCAGGTCGCTGACAGTGGACCCATGCATGCTGAGTACGCATGCGCTGGAACAGAGTGACTGTATTTGAACCAAATGACAAGTTGTATGACCAAAAAAATGTATTTTCAAATATTTAGATGTTTAGAACAGTAGCCGGTAGAACATTCCCTTCGTGATTGCGACTTTGCAAGCCATGCCACCATTGCAGGTTTGGCCACAAGTAGGAGCTAGGATCCTACCTGGTCTAGGGCGTAGGTTGTACGGGAAGGGCGAGTGTTGACGGAGATGCGATCGCGGCTGCCGGCGGCGGGGCGCCGTGGCGTGATGAAGAAGAGGCGGCAGCGGCGCAAGGGGCGGCTAGGGTTAGGTCTCCCGGCTCCCTTCGGGAAGCCGAGCAAATAATGATTGCTTCTTGCTTGATTAGATTGATACATCTCCTCTCCTTATATAGAGAGGTTTACTTGACTCCTAAGCAAATGATCCTAATAACGATAAGATAATTGGGCTAAGCCCCTAATAACGATAAGATAACTTGGGCACAACCCACTGGGCTAAGCCCCTAATATGCATGTTATAACACTTCTCCCCACCTGCACAAATAGCTCATCCTCGAGCTATAAGGTGGGGAAGCGCTTGCTGAACTCCTCGAGGTGATCAACCAGCATCAAACACCTTCGCGACAGCTGGGGCGGCCAGGTCGGCGGTGACGGCGCCCTCCTCAATGTAGTCTGCAACCTCCAGGTAGAAGAGTCGCGGGCAGACGTGCCTGGGCTTGTAGGGCTCGTCGCAGTTGAAGCACAACCCTTGGCGGTGACGCTCGAGTAGCTCGGCCAAGGTGAGCCGGCGGAACGGGCGCGCCGTGGTCGCGCCGAGGGTGCCACGAAGCTTGAGCAGCCGACCTGCGGGAACATCCGCCAGTAGCGCCCAGCCGCCCGGACGGTGATGCTCGCTGGATGGCCATCGCGCTGGCGCCAACGCTGCGGGCGTAGTACATGGCCGTCTGGAGATCCTAGGGTCCCCGGATCTCCACGTCCATGCGGATGTGATCCGGAAGTCCACCGACGAAGAGGTCGGCCCACTGCTGTGTCGTCACGCCCGACGCGTGGCATGCCAGGGCCTGGAAATGGTCGGCGAAGTCTTGAACCGTGGAGGTGAAGGGAAGGCGGCCTAGCTCTGCCAGGCGGCTCCCGCGGATCGGTGGCCCAAAACGAAGGAGGCAGAGCTTGCAGAAGTGCTCCCAAGGGGGCATGCTGCCCTCGTCCTGCTCGAGGGCGTAGTACCAGGTCTGTGCTGCGCCGTGGAGGTGGTAAGAGGCGAGCCAGGTACGCTCTGAGGCGAGGGTGCGCTGCCCGCGAAAGAACTATTCGCACTGGTTGAGCCAGTTGAGGGGGTCCTCCTGCCGTCATAAGTTGCGAAGTCCAGTTTGGCAAACCGCAGCGGTGTCTGAGTCGGAGCGTTGTGGCCGACTGGCTCGGAGGTGCGAAGCAACGAGGATTGGGGCGCCCGGTCAGTATGGCCGCGGCCCGTGGAGTGCCCCGCCGAGCCGGAGGGATCGCTGAACTTCAGAGCGGGTGCCGGCGGGTCTCCAGCCGACGTGTAGACGGGTGGCGGCGATGATCCGGTCAGCCAGGCCGGTATTGGGGACGGCAACGGCGGGAAGCGCACTTGCTGGATCGTTGCGCCTCCCTGCGAGGGTGACCCGGGCCCCGTGTTGGCCGGTGGCGGGGCCAGCAGTTGCGGCTGCGGCGGCACGGACCCGAGTGGCGTGGGGGGAGCCGCGAGGGCCGGGGCTGGCCATCGTGGCTATTGAGGCGCGGTGAAGGGCGGCAGGGGCGGCAGCTGCGGCTGCCTGCACCCAGAGGCGTCGGGCGCGGCGATCGCCGGCCGCCACCGTGGCAAGTGGGGCGATAATGGCGGCGGCTGATCAGGCCAGTGATGGTGTAGAGGCCCGATCGGCGCCGTGGTGGCCGCGTACCAGGGCAGGTCGACTGGCCCGGTCGCGGCGGCCGGCTGCAAGGGCAGCGGCTGCCCGTAGGGCCCAGCCAGGTAGAGGCGTATGCCCTGGAGGGCGGTGACGAGGTCGTTGAGGATCCCGGTCATCTCCGCCGGTGAGTAGATGGCGACGGGCGGCGCGGTGGAGGGCGGCGGCGTCTGGCCAGTGGAGGCGCCGGCGGTGGAGTCCAGCGGCGCGGTGGGGAGAGGCAGCGGCGCGGTGGTGACGGGCAGCGGCGGGTTGGGTGGTGGTGCAGACATGATCGGAACTGAGCTACCTGATACCAAATTGGTAGGAGCTAGGATCCTAACTAGTCTAGGGCGTAGGTTGTACGGGAAGGGGGAAGGTTGACGGAGATGCGATCGCGGCTGCCGACGGTGGGGCGCCGTGGCGCGATGAAGAAGAGGCGGCGGCGGCGCAAGAGGCGGCTAGGGTTAGGTCTCCCGGCTCCCTTCGGGAAGCCGAGCAAATAATGATTGCTTCTTACTTGATTAGATTGATACATCTCCTCTCCTTATATAGAGAGGTTTACTTGACTCCTAAGCAAACGATCCTAATAACGATAAGATAATTGGGCTAAGCCCTTAATAACGATAAGATAACTTGGGCCACAACCCACTGGGCTAAGCCCCTAATATGCCGGTCGTAACAACCACTCTATTATTTTATACTACCTCCGTCCCACAATATAAGATGATTTTGCAAGCTGTTTTAGCTTTGCAAAACAATCTTATATTATGGGACGGAGGAGTAGAAAAGAAGCATCAAAGTTGATCTTTAGCAAAATTTCCTCTGGTCTTGACAACCTATTCAGCTACCTGACCACTTGTGCATAGCGGCAATCTGCATCATGTGCATCTGCGAAATAGTTTTTTTTGCTATTGTCAGGAGGTATTTTCTACATCACTTTGCTGGTGCTTGAACAATAATGATGAAAAATTCCATCTAAAAAAACAATAATGATGAAGCTGATTCGATTTCATCTGAATCAGTTAGTAAGAAATCGTTATAATCCTGTGTGGTGCTCTTGCTCTGGTGGGATCTGCAATGTAAGGGAAATTCACTACTGAGGAAAATTCTTCCAATAAAGAGAAGGTAAGGAGCCAACCTCAACAAGTCTTCATAAGAAGTTAAGAATTACACAAATCTGCATCTGACAAGGAGGTACCATAATATCAACACCAATATATCAAAGTTTAGCTAACTACAGTACAAAAGAAGATGATATGGCAGCTATTGGCACCAAAACACTGAAGCACCAGGCCTTACAGATCATTTCTATCTCTTGTGTAATATAGACTTTTTTCTAGACTTACGTCGATACTATTTTAATTATGAATCATGTCCTCAGGCATGCCTCGAGTGTGCATTGTGCAACATACCATTATACAATAGGATGACTTCATTATTGCAGAACCACTTGAAAAAAGATAACTCTAGTCTAATAACTAATATGTATGATGATGCAATAAATACTAAAGGCCATATCAGAGAGACATGCATTGAAAAATAAATCATGAAAAATTGAACATATAACTGGAACATGCCAAAAACGAAACACTAAAACCTGGGAGTTAAAACAATAAGCCAAAGCAAACTTTATTTTCACACCTAGAAATATCTCTGTATAACCATATCTTTGGATCCGTACAGATATGTATGTTTGTAAACAGAGAAGGACAGTAGATCTTACTCTTCATTAGTGCAGCTTCGAATAGCAGATCTTGTAGCAAAAACCTAAAAATCAAATAAAATTTGGCATTGGTAACCTCACTCCTGCAATACCTAAATACTGAAATTTTGACTAACAAAAACAAAACAT
>CM038681.1:543844478-543909322 GCA_021605205.1 Aegilops longissima
GAGGTTCTTTCTCTCACATAATTGAAATGTGATTCAAACCCATGATACATATGGGAACTCTTGGCTGGAAACAATCCTTATGGTTTTTATATCCGGTTAGAATAATAAGAAAGAATCAAAGTCCAGGGCCTCCTTGATTGGATCACACATGTCAACTGGCTTTTCAGAGACCTAAAAAGACGAAGCCCCTCTCCTCCCTCCTTAATTTTTTAGCTCGCTAAATGATATAGTCCTCGCTGATGGATCGACAAGTACTCCACGGTCAGCGAGCCAAGAGAGGACAACCTGTTGTTCCTGCTCCTCCTTCTTCGCTTCGGGGACGGAGGTCCTACGGTAGGGCGGACCACTGTCGTCCCATTCTTTAGTGAGCTGGAGCGCTGCCATCTTATCCACGGAAAACGCAGTGCTGGACCTCCACAACGTCAAACCATAGAACATAGCTCCTTTCGGAGAAAGATCGTAGATAGGAAAGATCTGTTATGCACCAACGACGGCCCCTGGAAGGAAATACTGAGCATTATATCAAAAACAAAAAGGCAGGGAACATAATCTAATTTTAGGAAGGAGAGTACCTCGACAAACATCTGTAGGCCTTTGATCTTCCATCTCCAAAGAATAACAATAACTCAACTGATATGGAAACCAAATAAAATCCTAAAAGGTACAAACAACAACAACAACAACAACAACAATACAACCTTTAGTCCCAAACAAGTTGGGGTAGGCCAGAGGTGAAACTCATAACATCTCGCGACCAAATAAAATCCTAAAAGGTAGACAAGCTTTTTTTTAGAGAGCACTCAAAGATAAGGATGTCCTTATTGGCTGATCACCAGTAGAAAACTTGTGTGTCTAATGCTCATAATTACAAGGTATTACTTTTCCAATAGTATCTAATGGTATCTTATTGGCTTCAACAGTTTTCTTGAAAGAATTGAGTGAAAGAATAAATCAGATCCACCAAATTAAGCATCTCAAAGTACCTGATTATCCTAAACTTCTCTGTTTAGTAACTATCTTCCTTGTACAACACAGTTGCGTTAACATTTTCACAAGGACCTTGGGCCAGGCCATCTAAGCTCCAACTTTTCACATGACAGTGGCAATAATTTAACACATGATAAAAGTTCTCCATAGATAAAAATTATATTTATATTATTGATTCGATAAATAAAATATAAATGGAGTATGTCTCCATTGTCATAGCATTTGAACACAATTACATCAATCCCGAGTGCATCATTCTAAGACTGGGTGTAATCCATGTGGGATTTGGCCAGCTGCAATAAATCTGAGGTACAATTTCTTCCCTGCTGTCGTTTTCCAAATTTATAACACCTATATCACGTTTACTATTCTGATACGATGAAATAAATCCATCATCATCGGTGAAGTAGACACAGTTCGCCTTCAATTGCGGATATTCTTCCACACCGAGACACTAAGTCTGGCTATGCCCAAGAAACAACACATGGCCATGCAAGCCATTTATTTCCACAAGCATTTTTGCTGCCATGTCAATCTTATATACAAATATTTTGCTGGTTTCCTTTATGTTCTCCGAATCAGCATCACCAGCTACAATGAGCTGTTCCCTCCAAACTTGCAGCATATTGCCCCACGGTGCCTAAACAATGTATATGTGCTCACAAATATAATTCTTCATGTCACCCAGAACCGTCTTCCTTGTGACAGTGGGAACGGAGAGATCAAAAGCATCAATTGCTCCAGTTCTTGTCACTGCATACAGTAGAGCATCCTTGTAGATGCATTCTTGATAGTTCCAACCTAGCGGCAGAAAGGTCCACCCACAATCCCCTGCCCTTGCAAATGAAATCTGATATTCTGGAAAATGAATGAGGACCACAATGTAGCTTCCTGTTTGCGGATCAGGAAACAAATATGCCTTGAAGTAGAGGTGGTCACGGAGCTCATTGAGAGCATAAATTGACGGCTCGTGACGAAGGAATTCTGCAAGTGCAGTATACCGTGGCTTCCATTACTCATACTTATGAATAGAACCTTCATCGTCAAAGATCAGCTTGACTTGCTCAAGAGTAATCACTGAAGGGAGAACAATCTGTTCACCAGTGATTGGATTTACAAGGTGCAGCTCGGACCTCTCATGAGAAGTGATCAGCCAACCATGTGAAGAACCAATCAGATACCTACTGCGGATCGGTGGATCAGGGAGGGATAACTTGTAGGCCCTCTTTTTCGCAAGGCTGTAGAGGCAAGCTGTGTTCTCTCCGGCAGATTCAGAGGTGTGGTAGAGGAGGCAAGGCGTCTGGCGCTGTTTGTGCTTCAGAAGCTGACTACGTAGTGCAGTGTACACCGAGCGCCAGGAGGAGCAGACAGAGCCTGCGCGCACGAGGTCAGGGGCCTCGAGGAGGGCAAAGATGCTCGACAGCATATCCGGTGGCAGCTCCGGCTCCGGTGATTTGCCCACCATATTCTCCATGAGCGGCGGGTCTCCTCTGAATTTGCTGAGTACACTGGGGGAAAGTCCCATCAGCTCAGCCAAAGATCTGAAGATGAGAGAGCACAAACTCGTCGGATGTCTAGCTAGCTGCCGTAAGCTCTTTACAATACAGGTGATGCGGAGCATCCCACGTTCATCCCCATGTACACTCCGACTACTCTCCAAACCCCAGGTGGACATATGACGAGACCTCGAACAAACGCCATTGGACACAAGGTGAACTCGCTCCTCTCAGAACCTTCACTTTCTACATGTGAGACATGGTTACTACCTCAAATGTATGTGCTATGCATGACCAGGAACAAGGAGGAAGACCATGGACAAGACGGCGAGGACACCAAGTACAAGGAGCAAGAGAAGAAGCTGCCCGAAGCTACAGCGGCCGGACGTCCGACCAGGACCGGACGTCCGACGAACTCCAGGCACCGGACGACCGGCCCCCTCCGGATGTCCGACCGAAGCGCACTGAGCCGATCTCACGAAAGTCCGAAGAGCACTGGACGACGGACCTTCCGAGCCTCCGACGACCGCCCTCCGGACGTCCGACCAAAGCGCACCGAGCCGATCTCGGAAGTCCAAGAGCACCGGACGTCCGGACCTTCCCGAGTCTCCGGACGACCGAACCTCCGGACGTCCGACGCCTGTCTGCGCACAGTGTATTGGACCGAGTCCATGTATTGCCCACTTACCCCTTCGTGGCCCAAGACTATATATACTCCTCCACCTCCTCCTAGTTAGAGTTAGCGTTGATTTAGCTCATTGTTAGATAGAGCTTCTGTAACGCCCTCGATGCGGCTATATCTCCCACGTGTCGAAGCACGACTTAGAGGCATAACCGCATTGAAAGCAATGTCGCAAGTGAGGTAATCTTCACACAACCCATGTAATACATAAGGGAAAGAGATACATAGTTGGCTTACAGTCGCCACTTCACACAATACATAAATAAACATCCATCATCCAGATTACACTCAAGGTCCGACTACGGAACCAAAATAAAAGAAGACTACCCCAAATGCTACACAGATCCCCGATCGTCCCAACTGGGCTCCACTACTGATCATCAGGAAAAGATACATAGTAACGACCACGTTCCTCGTCGAACTCCCACTTGAGCTCGGTTGCATCATCTGCACTGGCATCATCGGCACCTGCAACTGTTTTGGTAGAATCTGTGAGTCACGGGGACTCAGCAATCTCACACCATGAGATCAAGACTATTTAAGCTTATAGGAAGGACAGAGTTGTGAGGTGGAGCTGCAGCAAGCGACTAGCATATATGGTGGCTACACTCGCAAAAGAGAGCGAGAAGAGAAGCAAGGCACGGTCGTGAAGCTAGTAGCGCTCAAGAAGTGATCCTGAAACTACTTACGTCAAACATAACTCCAACACCGTGTTCACTTCCCGGACTCCGCCGAGAAGAGACCATCACGGCTACACACGCGTTGATGTATTTTAATTAAGGTCAACTTCGGGTTTTCTACAACCGACATTAACAAATTCCCATCTACCTCATAACAAGGGCACAACTTTCAAGGATAATACCTGCAGGGTGTCCCAACTTAGCCCATTATAAGCTCTCACGGTCAACGAAGGATATTCCTTCTATCGGGAAGACCCGATCAGTCTCGGAATCCCGGACTACAAGACATTTCGACATTGGTAAAACAAGACCAGCAAAGCCGCCCAATTGTGCCGACAAATCCCGATAGGAGCTGCACATATCTCGTTCTCAGGGCACATCCGGATAAGTCAAGCTACGAGTAAAACCAGGCCTCGAGTTTCCCCGTGGTGGCCCCAAGAAGTTGCTCGGTTCGGGCCAGCACTCGAAGGAGCACTGTCCGGGGGCTAAAATAAAGATGACCCTCGGCTCGCGAAACCCGGGGAAAAAGGCTTAGGTGGCAAATGGTAAAACCAATGTTGGGCCTTGCTGGAGGAGTCTTATTTAAAGTGAACTGTCAAGGGGGTCCCATAAATCACCCAGCCGTGTAAGGAACGCGAAATCAAGGAACATAACACCGGTATGACGGAAACTAGGGTGGCAAGAGTAGAACAAAACACCAGGCATAAGGCCGAGCCTTCCACCCTTTACCAAGTATATAGATGCATTAATTAAACAATAGATATTGTGATATCCCAACAAGTAAACATGTTCCAGCAAGGAACAACATCTCCATGTTCCAACAAGGAACAAACTTCATCTTCACCTGCAACTAGCAACGCTATAAGAGGGGCTGAGCAAAGCGGTAACATAGCCAATCAACGGTTTGCTAGGAAAGGATGGCTAGGAGCTTAACATGGCAATATGGGAGGCATGATAAGCAAGTGATAGGCATCGTAGCATAGGCATAGCAAAAAGAGCGAGCATCTAGCAAGCAAAGATAGAAGTGATTTCGAGGGTATGGTCATCTTGCCTGCAAGGTTCTCAGAGTTGTCGAAAGCTTGATCCTCGTAAGCGTTCTCAACAGGTTCCTTGTTCACGTACTCGTCTCCCGGCTCTACCCAAAGCAAGAACACAAGCAAAGGACCAACAATCAATCACGGGCGATGCACAAACAACATGATGCAAAACATGGCATGATATGCGAGATGTGAGATGCAATGCATATGCGTGCTCCAGAAGGAAAATGATGAACCAGGCATCAACTTGGCAAACCAAGTATGCCGCTGGAAAGGTGAGATGATTTCGGTTGAAATCGATATAAAGATCACCGGAATCGGATGCACGGTTTGCAAATGACAAGCAAAACAAGAATGGCACAAATCTGCCATTAACAGCATGATGCCACATAGCAAGCAACAAGAAATTAAGCTACTTGTCGTGGAATTGTCACGGCAGATGTCCTCGTGAAAGGACTTAGTCGTAGGGCCATCGCACGGGTTAACCTAGAGGGGTTAAAGCGGACACAAGACACGTGAGTTATACTAGTTCGGCCCCTTCGATGAAGGTAAAAGCCTACGTCTAGTTTGTGATGGGATTGATGTAATTTCGGCGACTAGGGAGCAATAGCTTCGCCTCAGCCACCAATTCTCTGTCCTTAATCCGCCGCCGGGTCGTCCCCTTATATACACGGGTTGACGCCCGGCCGGTCTATAGAGTCCCGATCCGGCTCATACAAGTGTCCGGCTCGGTCTCTTCTCTCTTGTCTTACAACACAAGTTACAACACTAAGGCGGTTCACATAAATGGACCTTAAGTCGCCTCTGGCTCCGGGCCTCCTCCGTGGGCTGGATCATGGATTTAGGTAAACCGGCCCCTCGTATGGTTCACACTCGATAGTTGTATCCCCAACATTAGGCCCCAGATTGACTTGAACCGGTTCAGGTTAATCTTCAACATCTTCAGGAAACTCTTGATCTCCTTTCATATTTTGTAAACCGCCATCCGCTTGAACCGCCGTGATGTCATCCTCCGATCTCCGTGTCAGGGCACCTTAACGTCATCTTTAATAAAGAAATCCAAACAGTAAGATTCCCTTCATTTAATGCTATCCGAAATCGAGGCGGCCGCTGCACTGTCCGCCGCTTTTGACTCCTCGATTCTCGCGCCCGTTGATTGCTCGGCTCCTTATAAATAGACCGGTCGCCCCTTTCTCTTCTTCTTCTTCCGCTCTTCTCCTTCCTTGCGACGCTCCATCCCTGAAGCTCCGCCGTCGCCTCCGACCTTCGAACGACGCTTCAACGCCGGGCCGCTGCATCAACCTGATCGTATCAGAGTTTTCGGCGCTCCTCTGCCGTTCGCTTTCGTCGGTAAGGTTCCTCTCAAGCCCTAGATCCCATCTCAAACCCTGTTCATCTCATAGTTCATAGGTGCTCATATCAGTTCTTCATACCTGCTCCGCCATGGCCGTCGACTCAGCCGTACCGTACATCCTGCAGGTGGCTGCCCGCCGTCAATTAACTCTTTATGCACCTTTCCTTTTGTTCAGATCCTCGAGTGTAGAATACCCGAACCCTACTGCTCTTTATGAGGTTTGCATAGGTCGTAAAGTTTTTCTTACTAGAGCTTCGTAGATCTCGACATTTCCATTCGCATGCTAAAACTGTTTCATCCACACTTAGTAGATTTTTCAGCTCTGCCTTATTCGGCGGTTTAACTTCTGATAGTTAACCCGTCACTCCATTAGTCCTCAGTTAAACCGGAATTGGAAACCGGCTGCTAAATCGCCGGTTTAACAATGTATAATATGCCTGAACCATTTAATGGTGAACCGTTTCTTCCTTTCTTTCGCAGCTTAGTCTTCCGGAATGGCTCCTCAATTCTCAGCTTGCAATTGGGTCCGGTCCAAAATCACTGAAACGCAACTCAACGGCTATGTCACCACTGGCGGTTTGGCTCCAAAAAATGTCCTCCACTGGCGTGTTCCCGATGGCGAGTTTCCTCCCGAGCCACTAGAGGGAGAAGTAATGGTGTTTATGCAGCACTTAGACCGGGGATTCTGCCCGCCCGGTTCAAAATTTTTCCGGGACGTCCTTGCAAGTTTGAAACTCCATCCGCAGGATATTGGCCCGAACTCTATGTCAAACATATGCAACTTTCAAGTCTTCTGTGAAGTCTATCTTCGTGAAGAACCATCGTGGAGCTGTTCCGGATTTTTCCACTTGAACCGTCGTACCGAATTTTCTGATGGTCCTAACACAGAGCTGGGCGGCGTTTCAATCCAGAAGAGGAAGGAAGTGGATTTTCCTCACGCCAAACACCACAGCCATCCAAAGGATTGGAACCAAACCTGATTCTACTGCCGGAACACCGCTCCTGCCAACGAGAACCCCTTGCCGGGTTATCGTCCTCACCGGCTCAGCAACCAGCATCCACTTCCTTCACGCTTAACCGCCGCGGAACGGAAGAACTTCGCGCCTCAAATAATCAAGCTCCGGGCTCTAATGGCCAATGGCTTAACTGGCGTGGACCTTGTGCGGTGTTGGGTTTCTTGTGTTGGGTAACGTAGTAATTTCAAAAAAATTTCCTACGATCACGCAAGAACATGGTGATGGCATAGCAACGAGAGGGGAGAGTGTCCGTCCACGTACCCTCGTAGACCGAAAGCGGAAGCGTTATAACAACGCGGTTGATGTAGTCGACGCCTTCACGATCCGACCGATCCAAGCACCGAACGACGGCACCTCCGAGTTCTCGCACACGCTCAGCTCGATGACGATCCCTGACTCGATCCAAAGCAAAGTGTCGGGATGAGTTCCACAAGACGACGGCGTGGTACGATGTTGATGCTCCACCGACGCAGGGCTTCGCCTAAGCTCCGCGACGATATGACTTCTCCGCGCGAGGCTTCGCTTAAGCTCATGACGATATGACCAAGTGGAATATGGTGGAAGGGGCACCGCTTGCGGCTAAGGAAAGATCCAGAGATCAACTTGTGTGTCATGGGTGCCCCCGCCATCAGATATAAAGGAGCCAAGGGGGTGCGGCCAGCCTTGGGAGGCGCGCTTGAGGAGTCCTACTCCCACCGAGTAGGACTCCCCTGTCCTAGTTGGAGTAGGATTTGGGAGGGGAAAGAGGAAGGCGCCCCTCTCTCCTTGTCCTATTCGGACTAGAGGGGAGGGGCGCGCAGCCCACCTGGCCGGCCGCTCTCCTTCTCCCTTGAGGCCCATGAAGGCCCATATACCCCGGGGTTCCGTAACCCCGTGTTCCGTAACATCCTGTTTTCACTCGGAACCATTCAAGTCCAAACATAGGCTTCCAATATATCAATCTTTATGTCTCGACCATTTCGAGACTCCTCGTCATGTCCGTGATCACATCCGGACTCGAACAAACTTCGTGCATCAATACTTATAAACTCATAATGAACTGTCATCGAAGCGTTAAGCGTGCGGACCCTACGGGTTCGAGAACTATGTAGACATGACCTAGAACCATTCTCGGTCAATAACCAATAGCGGAACCTGGATGCCCATATTGGTTCCTACATATTCTACGAAGATCTTTATCGGTCAAACCGCATAACGACATACGTTGTTCCTTTGTCATCGGTATGTTACTTACCCGAGATTCGATCGTCGGTATCCAATACCTAGTTCAATCTCGCTACGGTAAGTCTCTTTACTCGTTCCAGTAATACATCATCTCACAACTAACTCATTAGTTGTAATGCTTGCAAGGCTTAAGTGATGTGTATTACCGAGAAGGCCTAGAGATACCTCTCCGACAATCGGAGTGACAAAACCTAATCTCGAAATACGCCAACCCAACAAGTACCTTTGGAGACACCAGTAGTACTCCTTTATAATCACCCGATTCGCTGTGAAGTTTGGTAGCACCCAAAGTGTTCCTCCGTAAACGGAGTTGCATAATCTCATAGTTACAGGAACATGTATGGGTCATGAAGAAAGCATTAACATACTAAACGATCAAGTGTTAAGCTAACGGAATGGGTCATGTCAATCAGATCATTCAACTAATGATGTGACCTTGTTAATCAAATAACAACTCCTTGTTCATGGTTAGGAAACATAACCATCTTTGATTAACAAGCTAGTCAAGTAGAGGCATACTAGTGACATACTGTTTGTCTATATATTCACACATGTATTATGTTTCCGGTTAATACAATTCTAGCATGAATAATAAACATTTATCATGATATAAGGAAATAAATAATAACTTTATTATTGCCTCTAGGGCATATTTCCTTCATCTCCCACTTGCACTAGAGTCAATAATCTAGATTACAAAGTAATGATCCTCACACCCATGGAGTCTTGGTGCTGATCATGTTTTGCTCGTGGAAGAGGCTTAGTCAACGGGTCTGCAACATTCAGATCCGTATGTATTTTGCAAATCTCTATGTCTCCCACTTGGACTTGGTCCCAATGGAATTGAAGCGCCTTTTGATATGCTTGGTCCTCTTGTGAAATCTGGATTCCTTTGCCAAGGCAATTGCACCAAGATTGTCACAGAAGATCTTCATCGGTCCCGATGCACTAGGTATGACACCTAGATCGAAATGAACTCTTTCATCCAGACTCCTTCATTCGCTGCTTCCGAAGCAGCTATGTACTCCGCTTCACATGTAGATCCCGCCACGACGCTTTGTTTAGAACTGCACCAACCGACAGCTCCACCGCTTAATAAAAACACGATCCGGTTTGCGATTTAGAATCGTCCGGATCGATGTCAAAGCTTGCATCGACGTAACCATTTACGACTAGCTCTTTGTCACCTCCATATACGAGAAACATATCCTTAGTCCTTTTCGTATTTCAGATGTTCTTGACCGCTGTCCATGATCCACTCGGATTACTTTGGTACCTTCCTGCCAAGCTTACAGCTAAGCATACGTCAGTCTGGTACACAGCATTGCATACATGATAGAGCCTATGGCTGAAGCATAGGAACATCTTTCATTTTCTCTCTATCTTCTGCTGTGGTCGGGCATTGAGTCCGACTCAATCTTACACCTTGTAATCTGGTAAAAATCTTTCTTTGCTCGATCCATTTTGAACTTTTTCAAAACTTTATCAAGGTATGTGCTTTGTGAAAGTCCAATTAAGCGCCTTGATCTATCTCTATAGATCTTGATGCCCAATATGTAAGCAGCTTCACCGAGGTCTTTCATTGAAAAACTTTTATTCAAGTATCCTTTATGCTATCCAGAAATTCTATATCATTTCCAATCAATAATATGTCGTCCACATATAATATTAGAAATGCTACAGAGCTCCCACTCACTTTCTTGTAAATACAGGCTTCTCCAAAAGTCTGACAAACCCATATGCTTTGATCACACTATCAAAGCGCTTATTCCAACTCCGAGAGGCTTGCACCTGCACCATAAATTGATCGTTGAGCTTGCACACTTTGTTAGCACCCTTTGATCGACAAAACCTTCTGGTTGCATCATATACAACTCTTCTTCTAGAAATCCATTCAAGAATGCAGTTTTACATCCATTTGCCAAATTTCATAATCATAAAATGCGCAATTGCTAACATGATTCGGACAGACTTAAGCATCGCCACGGGTGAGAAAGTCTCATCGTAGTCAACCCCTTGAACTTGTCGAAAACCTTTCGCAACAAGTCGAGCTTTGTAGACAGCTACATTACCATCAGCGTCGATCTTCTTCTTAAAGATCCATTTATTTTCAATGGCTTGCCGATCATCGGCAAGTCAACCAAAGTCCATACTTTGTTCTCATACATGGATCCCATCTCAGATTTCATGGCTTCCAGCCATTTTGCGAATCTGGGCTCACCATCGCTTCTTCATAGTTCGTAGGTTCGCCATGGTCAAGTAACATGACTTCCGAATAAGATTACCGTACCACTCGTGCGATTTCACTCTGGTTGACCTCGAAGTTCAAGAGTAACTTGATTTGAAGTTTCATGATCATCATCATTAGTTTCCTCACTAATTGGTGTAGTTGTCACAGAACCATTTCTTGTGATGAACTACTTTCCAATAAGGGAGCAGATACTGCTTATCTCATCAAGTTCTACTTTCCTCCCACTCACTTCTTTCGAGAGAAACTCCTTCTCTAGAAAGGATCCGAATTTTGCAACGAAAATCTTGCCTTCAGATCTGTGATAGAAGGTGTACCCAACAGTCTCCTTTGGGTATCCTATGAAGACACATTTTTCCGATTTGGGTTTGAGCTTATCTGGTTGAAGTTTCTTTACATAAGCATCGCAGCCCCAAACTTTAAGAAACGACACCTTTGGTTTCTTGCCAAACCACAGTTCATAAGGCGTCGTCTCAACGGATTTTGACGGTGTCCTATTCAACGTGAATGCGACCGTCTCTAAAGCATAACCCCAAAACGATAGCGGTAAATCGGAAATAGACATCATAGAACGCACCATATCCAGTAAAAGTACGACACGACGCTCGACACACCATTTCTCCGTGGTGTTCCGGTGGCGTGAGTTGCTAAACTATTCCACATTGTTTCAAATGTAAACCAAACTCGAACTCAAATATTCTCCTCCACGATCAGATCGTAGAAACTTTATTTTCTTGTTACGATGATTTTCCACTTCACTCTGAAATTCTTTGAACTTTTCAAATGTTTCAGATTTGTGTTTCATTAAGTAGATATACCCATATCTGCTCAAATCATCTGTGAAGGTGAGAAAATAACGATACCCGCCAAGGCCTCAACATTCATTGGACCACAAACATCGGATGTATGATTTCCAACAAATCAGTTGCTCGCCCATAGTTCCGGAGAACGGCGTTTTGGTCATCTTGCCCATGAGGCACGGTTCGCAAGTACCAAGTGATTCATAATCAAGTGATTCCGTAAGCCCATCAAGATGGAGTTTCTTCATGCGTTTTACACCGATATGACCTAAACGGCAAGTGCCACAAATAAGTTGCACTATCATTATCAACTCTGCATCTTTTGGCTTCAACATTATGAATATGTGTATCACTACTGTCGAGATTCAACAAGAATAGACCATTCTTCAAGGGTGCATGACCATAAAAGATATTACTCATATAAATAGAACAACCATTATTCTCTGATTTAATGAATAACCGTCTCGCATTAAACAAGATCCAGATATAATGTTCATGCTCAACGCTGGCACCAAATAACAATTATTTAGGTCTAAAACTAATCCCAAGGTAGATGTAGAGGTAGCGTACAACCGCGATCACATCGACTTTGGAACCATTTCCAACGCATCGTCACCTCGCCCTTAGCCAATCTTCGCTAATCCGTAGTTCCTGTTTGAGTTGCTAATATTAGCAATGTAACCAGATCAAATACCTGTACTATCTGCGAGTATTAGTAAGGTACACATCAATAACATGTATATCACATATACCTTTGTTCACCTTGCCATCCTTTTTATCCGCCAAATACTTGGGGCAGTTCCGCTTCAAAGGTCCATCGCTTGCGGTAAAACACTCGCTTTGTGCTTAGGTCCAGACTTGGGTTTCTTCTCTTGATCAGCAACTTTCTTGCTGTTCTTTTTGAAGTTTCCCTTCTTCTTTCCTTTGCCCTTTTTTTTGAAACTAGTGGTCTTGCTGACCATCAACACTTGATGCTCTTTCTTGATTTCTACCTCCGCAGCTTTTAGCATTGCGAAGAGCTCAGAATTGTCTTAGTCATCCCTTGCATATTATAGTTCATCACGAAGCTCTTGTAGCTTGGTGGCGATGATTGAGAATTACATCAATGACACTATCATCCGGAAGATTAACTCCCAGCTGAATTAAGTGATTGTTATACCCGGACATTTTGAGTATGTGCTCACCGATGTAACTATTCTCCTCCATCTTGCAGCTATAGAACTTATTGGAGACTTCATATCTCTCAATCCGGCATTTGCTTGAAATATTAACTTCAACTCCTGGAACATCTCATATGCTCCATGACGCTCAAAACGCCGTTGAAGACCCGGTTCTAAGCCGTAAAGCATGGCACATCGAACTATAGAGTAGTCATCACTCGCTTTGCCGACGCTCATAACTTCTCGCTCAAGATTCTGCAGCAGGTTCGCTACCCAGCGGTGCTTCCAGACGTAATTTTTCTCGTGCAGCAATGAGGATAATCCTCGTTACGGACCCAGTCCGTAATTGCTACCATCATCTTTCAACTTTGCTTTCTCAAGGAACGATTAAAATTCAACGAACAACAAAGACGAGCCATCTATCTACAAAGAAACATAGACAAGCAAAATACTATCGTACTAAGTTCATGATAAATTTAAGTTTAATTAATCATATTAAAACCTCCCACTTAGACAGACATCTCTCTAGTCATCTAAGTGATTACGTGATCCAAATCAACTAAACCATGTCCGATCATCACGTGAGATGGAGTAGTTTCAATGGTGAACATCACTATGTTGATCATATCTACTATATGATTCACGCTCGACCTTCGGTCTCCGTGTTCCGAGGCCATATCTGTTATATGCAAGGCTCGCCAAGTTTAACTGAGTATTCCGCGTGCGCAACTGTTTTGCACCCGCTGTATTTGAACGTAGAGCCTATCACACCCGATCATCACGTGATGTCTCAAAGACGAAGAACTTTCGCAACGGTGCATACTCAGGAGAACACTTCTTGATAATTTTAGTGAGAGATCATCTTATAATGCTACCGTCAATCAAAGCAAGATAAGATGCATAAAGGATAAACATCACATGCAATCAATATAAGTGATATGATATGGTCATCATCATCTTGTGCTTGTGATTCCATCGCCAAGCACCGCCATGATCACCATCGCCACCGCGCGACACCTTGATCTCCATCGTAGCATCGTTGTCGCCTCGCCAACTATTGCTTCTACGACTATCGCTACCGCTTAGTGATAAAGTAAAGCAATTACATGGCGCTTGCATTTCATACAATAAAGCGACAACCATATGGCTCCTGCCAGCTTGTCGATAACTTGGTTACAAAACATGATCATCTCATACAATAAAATATAGCATCACGCCTTGACCATATCACATCACAACATGCCCTGCAAAAACAAGTTAGACGTCCTCTACTTTGTTGTTGCAAGTTTTACGTGGCTGCTACGGGCTGAGCAAGAACCGTTCTTACCTCGCATCAAAACCACAACGATATTTCACAAATAGACTCCGCTTTAACCTTCTCAAGGACCGGGCGAGCCACACTCGATTCAACTAAAGTGAGAGAGACAGACACCGCCGTCACCATCTAGTAAAGTACGACACGACGCTCGACACACCATTTCTCCTGTGGTGTTCCGGTATGAGTTGCTAAACTATTCCACATTGTTTCAAATGTAAACCAAACTCAGAACTCAAATATTCTCCTCCACGATCGATCAGAAACTTTATTTTCTTGTTACGATGATTTTCCACTTCACTGAAATTTTTGAACTTTTCAAATGTTTCAGATTTGTGTTTCATTAAGTAGATATACCCATATCTGCTCAAATCATCTGTGAAGGTGAGAAAATAACGATACCCGCCAAGGCCTCAACATTCATTGACCACAAACATCAAGATGTATGATTTCCAACAAATCAGTTGCTCGCCCATAGTTCCGAGAACGGCTTTTGGTCATCTTGCCCATGAGGCACGGTTCGCAAGTACCAAGTGATTCATAATCAAGTGATTCCGTAAGCCCATCAAGATGGAGTTTCTTCATGCGCTTTACAATCGATATGACCTAAACGGCAAGTGCCACAAATAAGTTGCACTATCATTATCAACTCTGCATCTTTTGGCTTCAACATTATGAATATGTGTATCACTACTGTCGAGATTCAACAAGAATAGACCATTCTTCAAGGGTGCATGACCATAAAAGATATTACTCATATAAATAGAACAACCATTATTCTCTGATTTAATGAATAACCGCCTCGCATTAAACAAGATCCAGATATAATGTTCATGCTCAACGCTGGCACCAAATAACAATTATTTAGGTCTAAAACTAATCCTCAAGGTAGATGTAGAGGTAGCGTACAATCGCGATCACATCGACTTTGGAACCATTTCCAACGCCAGATCGTCACCTCGCCCTTAGCCAATCTTCGCTATCCGTAGTTCCTGCTTCGAAGTTGCAAATATTAGCAATGTAACCAAGATCAAATACCTGTACTATCACAGTATTAGTAAGGTACACATCAATAACATGTATATCACATATACCTTTGTTCACCTTGCCATCCTTTTTATCCGCCAAATACTTGGGGCAGTTCCGCCCAAAGGTCCACCGCTTGCAGTGAAAAACACTCGCCAGTGCTTAGGTCCGACTTGGGTTTCTTCTCTTGATCAGCAACTTTCTTGCTGTTCTTTTGAAGTTTCCTTCTTCTTCCTTTGCCCTTTTTTTTGAAACTAGTGGTCTTGTTGACCATCAACACTTGATGCTCTTTTCTGATTTCTACCTCCGCAGCTTTTAGCATCGCTAAGAGCTCAGAATTGTCTTAGTCATCCCTTGCATATTATAGTTCATCACGAAGCTCTTGTAGCTTGGTGGCGTGATTGGAGAATTTCATCAATGACACTATCATCCGGAAGATTAACTCCCAGCTGAATTAAGTGATTGTTATACCGCACATTTTGAGTATGTGCTCACCGATGTAACTATTCTCCTCCATCTTGCAGCTATAGAACTTATTGGAGACTTCATATCTCTCAATCCGGCATTTGCTTGAAATATTAACTTCAACTCCTGAACATCTCATATGCTCCATGACGCTCAAAACGCCGTTGAAGACCCGGTTCTAAGCCGTAGCATGGCACATCGAACTATAGAGTAGTCATCAGCTCTCGCTTTGCCGACGCTCACAACTTCGCTCAAAGATTCCGCAGCAGTTCGCTACCAAGCGGTGCTTCCAGACGAATTTTTCTGCAGCAATGAGGATAATCCTCGTTACGGACCCAGTCCGTAATTGCTACCATCATCTTTCAACTTTGCTTTCTCAAGGAACGATTAAAATTCAACGAACAACAGACGAGCCATCTATCTACAAAGAAACATAGACAAGCAAAATACTATCGTACTAAGTTCATGATAAATTTAAGTTTAATTAATCATATTAAAAACTCCCACTTAGATGTACATCTCTCTAGTCATCTAAGTGATTACGTGATCCAAATCAACTAAACCATGTCCCATCATCACGTGAGATGGAGTAGTTTCAATGGTGAACATCACTATGTTGATCATATCTACTATATGATTCACGCTCGACCTTCGGTCTCCGTGTTCCGAGGCCATATCTGTTATATGCTAGGCTCGCCAAGTTTAACTCGAGTATTCCAAGGCGCAACTGTTTTGCACCCGCTGTATTTGAACGTAGAGCCTATCACACCCGATCATCACGTGGTGTCTCAAAGACGTAAGAACTTTCGCAACGGTGCATACTCGTGGAGAACACTTCTTGATAATTTTAGTGAGAGATCATCTTATAATGCTACCGCCAATCAAAGCAAGATAAGATGCATAAAGGATAAACATCACATGCAATCAATATAAGTGATATGATATGGTCATCATCATCTTGTGCTTGTGATTCCATCGCCAAGCACCGCCATGATCACCATCGCCACCGGCGCCGACACCTTGATCTCCATCGTAGCATCGTTGTCGCCTCGCCAACTATTGCTTCTACGACTATCGCTACCGCTTAGTGATAAAGTAAAGCAATTACATGGCGCTTGCATTTCATACAATAAAGCGACAACCATATGGTTCTCCGCCAGCCTGTCGATAACTTGGTTACAAAACATGATCATCTCATACAATAAAATATAGCATCACGCCTTGACCATATCACATCACAACATGCCCTGCAAAAACAAGTTAGACGCCCTCTACTTTGTTGTTGCAAGTTTTACGTGGCTGCTACGGGCTGAGCAAGAACCGCTTTACCCACGATCAAAACCACAACGATATTTCACAAATAGACTCCGCTTTAACCTTCTCAAGGACCGGGCGAGCCACACTGATTCAACTAAAGTGAGAGAGACAGACACCCGCCGTCACCTTTAAGCAACGAAAGTGCTCGAGCGGTGAAACCAGTCTCGCCAGAAGCGCACGCGTAATGTCGGTCCGGCCGCTTCATCTCACAATACCGCTGAACCAAAGTATGACATGCTGGTAGGCAGTATGACTTGTATCGTCCACAACTCACTTGTGTTCTACTCTGCACATGACATCAACGATAAAACCAGGCTCGATGCCATCATGGGGAACGAGTAATTTCAAAAATTTCCTACGATCACGCAAGACCATGGTGATGGCATAGCAACGAGAGGGAGAGGTCCGCCCACGCACTGTGAGACCGAAAGCGAAGCGCTATAACAACGCTGTTGATGTAGTCGACGCCTCACGATCCGACCGATCCAAGCACCGAACGACGGCACCTCCGAAGTTCTGCACACGCTCAGCCGATGACGATCCCCTGACCGATCCAGCAAAGTGTCGGGATGAGTTCCACAAGACGACGGGCGCAGGACGATGTTGATGCTCCACCGACGCAGGGCTTTTGCCTAAGCTCCGCGACGATATGACTTCTCCGCAAGCAGGCTTCGCTTAAGCTCCGCGACGATATGACCAAGTGGAATATGGTGGAAGGGGCACCGACACGCTAAGGAAAGATCCGAGATCAACTTGTGTGTCATGGGGTGCCCCTGCCTCAGATATAAAGGAGCCAAGGGGGGGGGCGGGCAGCCTGGGAGGCGCGCTTGAGGAGTCCTACTCCCACCGAGTAGGACTCCCCTGTCCTAGTTGGAGTAGGATTGGGAGGGGAAAGGGAAGGGCGCCGCCTCTCCTTGTCCTATTCGGACTAGAGGGGGAGGGGGGCGCAGCCCACCTGGCCGGCCCTTCTCCTTCTCCCTTGAGGCCCATGAAGGCCCATATACTTCGGGGTTCCGTAACCCCCGTGTTCCTAGAATATCCTGATTTCACTGAACCATTCCAAGTCCAAACATAGGCTTCCAATATATCAATCTTTATGTCTCGACCATTTCGAGACTCGCCATGTCCGTGATCACATCCGGACTCAACAAACTTCGTGCATCAATACTTATAAACTCATAATGAATCGCCATCGAAACGTTGTTGCGTAATGGACTCTACGGTTCGAGAACTATGTAGACATGACCTAGAACCATTCTCGTCAATAACCAATAGCGGAACCTGGATGCCCATATTGGTTCCTACATATTCTACGAAGATCTTTATCGGTCAAACCGCATAACGACATACGTTGTTCCCTTTGTCATCGGTATGTTACTTACCCGAGATTCGATCGCCGGTATCCAATACCTAGTTCAATCTCGCTACCGTAAGTCTCTTTACTCGCTCCGAATACATCATCTCACAACTAACTCATTAGTTGTAATGCTTGCAAGGCTTAAGTGATGTGTATTACCGAGAAGGCCTAGAGATACCTCTCCACAATCGGAGTGACAAAACCTAATCTCAAATACGCCAACCCAACAAGTACCTTTGGAGACACCTCAGTAGTAATTCTTTATAATCACCCAGCTTACGCTAGACGCTTGGTAGCACCCAAGTGTTCCTCCGTAAACGGAGTTGCATAATCTCATAGTTACAGGAACATGTATGGGTCATGAAGAAAGCATTAACATACTAAACGATCAAGTGTTAAGCTAACGGAATGGGTCATGTCAATCAGATCATTCAACTAATGATGTGACCTTGTTAATCAAATAACAACTCCTTGTTCATGGTTAGGAAACATAACCATCTTTGATTAACAAGCTAGTCAAGTAGAGGCATACTAGTGACATACTGTTTGTCTATATATTCACACATGTATTATGTTTCCGGTTAATACAATTCTAGCATGAATAATAAACATTTATCATGATATAAGGAAATAAATAATAACTTTATTATTGCCTCTAGGGCATATTTCCTTCATCTTGGGGCGTCTTGCCACTAAGCCGCCAGCCCGGATTGATGCATGAGTACACCGGCAGCCTCAAAGACCCTCAAAGACGTCACGAGCTGCCCATAGCTGAACTTGAGGTTAGAGAGATTGTAAAGAAGATGCTTGACGAACCGATCTCCATCTGTAGCCTAACTGGGTTGGCTCCATTCTGTGTTGCCAACAAACCGCCGGTAAAGCTCTACTCACCGCTTTGGGTCCTTAATACTTTGTTGATATGCACTAACTTGTTACTTCTCAAAGTCGACAGCCTCTTCCGAAACGCATTAAACCGGTTCAAGCGCCGCTGTAAAGTCCAAGGCCACCAAGAAGGCAGGCAAGAAGAAAGCCACTGAGTCCTCTCGATCCGCCGGAGGACTAAGAATCGTAAGTTGAGGTAAACTTGATATTCTTACGGGAGCCGCCAGAACCGCTTTCCGCTTTGTGTTTCCTCTGCTTATGACTTGTCCCTTTGTATTCCCTTTATCGACAATTTCACCTCCCGTGATGATGTCAAGCCACCATGCCGAATTTCGGTGAGGTAATCATTCTTTCTTCCGAATCCGATCTTGCGCCGGTTAAAAGAATTCGCCATACCGTCCGAAAGTGAAAAATATCCTTCATGTGCTTACTTGAATCCCAATCTTTCCTTGAAGACACAAGAGGTCAAGAGCGCCGCATCGCGACGCAAGACAACGCCAACAGATTACCTCATCCGTTTACTCGGACATTACCAACCCGAAGCGCCGCCCAGAGGTGACTTGTTCTCCGAAAAGCGCTATCCCTTAAAAGGTTTCTTCCGATGTCCTCTCAACTGGCTCCGACCAATTATCGTGCCTCTTCCAACTCTTTCCGGGCGTTCATCAACCACGCAATCGCTTCCCACTGAAAGTTGCCGCAGGTATGTAATCGCTGTCCGCCAATTCGATTTATCATTGCTTTGGTCGATTTGTCTTAATCCACTCTGAATATTGCAGCACCAAGGCTCGCTTGAGTAAGAAAGCAAAACCCTTGATCTCATCAGCAGATGTTGATCCGGAAAAGACCCTGTAACCAACACACAAAAATCCTCAAGTCGCCAAAGATAGCTCCGCGAGTTGTACAAAGACGACATCGCTGATCCGCCGTAGCTGAACCGAGGTCCAAGTGGAAACCTCGCAGCCTGCTTCCACCAAACCTGGCCCATAGATCGGGTCGTAATTGTTGAACCGCCGAGCCGAGTAAGAAAACATCAAGCCCAAAGAAGACCGCCAAAATGACGATGTTATTGTGACAGTAATCGCTACACCGCCCTAGCCAACCGTCGCTTTAAGCAAAACACAGCGCCAAGGACGAAGTCTGCCGCCATGAGTAAAGATAAAGGAAAACTAATCTGGCTACCACGACAACTTCTCTCGCCCAAGAACTGCACTGGTTTCGAACCGGCTCTATACCAGCCGTGACTTTGAAGCTGGTCTGTAAACCGAATGAAGGACCGCTATGAGGTAATGAATTGTCTTTCCTGCATTTTGGCTGTATAGTAGCCCCTAGGGTCGGTTCAACTTAGCATAGTTAAACCGACTTAACTTTACATAAAGAACGACGCTTTAAACTGCAGATTGTAGCCCCCAAGGGTCGGTTCAACTTAGCATAGTTAAACGGGACTTGATGTCTCAGATCCTCATGGAAAACCGAGATCAACTAGCCATTAGCCCCAAGTGCCAAGGTGAATATTTATATTGAGCTTGGGACTTTATAATGAAACAACTAATGTGCTCCCTTTATTACCGTAATGAAATATACCAAAGAAGCGCGTAACTCAAGGATCCGCGAGCCAATCTGAAACTCAACAAGCGTAAACCACTAAGGCCAAGGATTTAATTGAGAACGGCCTTGGCCACTATGGAACAGTGAAGGAGTGGTACAACCGAACGGGCCAATGGGACACCGAGAAGGCCGTTTGAAAAACGGCTAAGAAGTCAAGCAGCCTTTAAACCGTGACTAAAGAGCTTATCGGACTCAAGCGCCAAGTGCATGCCATGACCTCCGCCGCCTTTTGGTAAGAAAATTTGCACCGACTATCTTAATTTTGATATTTCCGCCGTTTACCCTGAGTTGTCTCAAACCGTGCAGTAAAGCATATTGCGATATGGGCTCGGCGCGGAAGAAGTCAAGGCCGCTTATACGCTGATTGAATAGTTGATACCGGCGCCAAATAAGTCATATATGCTACATCATATGACAACACGGCGCCGCCCCTCGATCGAGAGACCGGACCGCTGTCCATGGTTCCGGGCAGCTTGAAGAGTTAAAGTGATCCGCTGCTCGGCTGGCACCCTACTAGTTCGACCGCGCCAAGGCGTGGATAGGGGATCTTGATCCGCCGACATAGCCAAAGGTTTCCCAGCGCCAAGAGAACGGTGAAGCTTTGATAACGACGCCTCAAACGGATAACAAAGGAAATGCGCCCATTGGCGAAGTCAATCGGCAATGAAGCCAACTCGGCGGTTCACCGCTTTTTATGACGCAAACAACAAGCGGGTGGAGTTTGTCATCCCTGAAGTGCGAGCCTTGTTCCTCCAACTGTAAGCACACTTATGCCCTCGACGCTGATCCGCTGAGCTGATAAGTGAAGAAGCTGTCTTTCGTGCCTTAACCCGGATTGACCGTCTACCAATGACTTCCGGCTTTGGGTGAGGAAGAAGAAGAAGTTGAACCGACGCCAGCGCCTCTACCTCACGCCAACCCGCGAAGAAGCGAATTCACAAGCCGGGTGACGCCCAAGCTTCAAGGCATAACACCACATGAAACACCGGCCTTAAAAGGCTTTGTAATAGGATAGTCAAGACTTTGTTTTGAACAATGCCTTTACAACCTCGGCCCAGAACCTTTGCATGGTGGTGCTGATACTGTGGATTGATGAACCTCAACTTATTTCGCCGAATCACAAATTTTTAACTCGCCACGGCGGCTTGTGTCGCCAAATGGCTTGTGACGCCTATATATTTATATAAGAAAATAGGGATGTATATGATCAAACGTTATGATATAAAAAATACCGCCATTGCTGGCATGCAGTTATGTAGCTAATCTTGAGGCGGAGGTTTAGAAACCATTACCGCAAAGGAGAAAATAACTCTGCGCTTAAAATGCCGGTTACTATGTAAACCGTGGTCGGGCATGATAAGCCCCGTTACTCCATAATGGATGTTAATGAAAAATCAAACCGAACAAAATCGCCGGATTAAAAATGGACCGAATTCGACAACTTGAATCCAGTTTAAAGAGGTTTGTCGGTTTAAGAAGGCAAATAAAAATCAAATGATTGGTATAAAACCACATGGAAGCAAAGGCAATGATAAAAACCGCTTTGCAAGAAAAGGCTTTATCGAGCCGGATCGATGGTGTTACCATGGTCGGACAGACCAAGCTCCCTATAAGGTGTAGCGATGGTTCAAGTCAGCCAGTCCCCAACTGAAATCGTGGCATGATGCCGATCAAGTGGCATTGCAATGGTTCGGGTTCACCAAAGCCCCTAAGTGATTCTATGGCCTTAGGTCGACCAAGAGGCGGATCGGTTCAGACGTGACCATGTCCCTGTGATCCGGTGGTCACCGTCAAGAGGTGTTGCATTGGTTCGATACCTACCAAGCCCTCAAGTGACAAAAATTTCTGAAAATCAAGGCAAAGGGTTAAACCGAGGCCGCTTCACGACAACATCTCCATGTACCCAAACCGACTTTATACGTAATCGGATACCCCGCTTTGGCCGAGGATCCGTTTATTGCTTTTATTCATAATATATACATTGTCTTAATATGTACATAAGTGGAGCCGATGGCTCGTATAATAAGGTCAAGATGAGCTATGTTCCACGGCCTCGTTGGTCTCCTCTCCGACGCGCGTGAGTCTTTCCGCCTCAACATCAATCGATAGTATGACCTGCTGTACGATTCTCATCGACCACAAAGGGCCCTTCCTAAGGTGGGGATAGCTTGTGCATATCCGTTCGGTCTTGAATGAGCCAAGCACCAAGTCTCCTTCCCGAAAGGTTCTTGTTCTAACTCGCCGCTGTGATACCGACGAAGATCTTGCCGGTAAATCGCCGAACGAGCAGCCGCCATATCTCGCCTCCTCATCCGCCGATCCAAATCGCCCCGCCGGGCTGCCTCACTATCGGCCTCAACATAAGCCGCCACGCTGGGCGTAGTCATGACGATATCACAGGGAAGGACCGCCCGCCCATAGACCATAAAGAACGCGCGGTATCCAGTGGATCTTTTTGTGTAGTATTGATACTCCATATCACGATGGCAGCTCCTCTGACTCCAACAACCCGCCCTCACTAAAGGGACCATAAGTCGGGTTTAATACCCTTAAGATCTCCCCGATTAGCTCGCTCGCTTGACCATTGGACCGCGGGTGGGCCATCAAGAAACGCTGCCGGATGTGCTCGCTCACAAAACTCCTTCATGGCTCCCTTGGACAAATTGGTGCCATTGTCCGTGATGATACCGTGGAAACCCAAACCGAAAATCACCTTTTGATGAACTGAACCGCCGTGGCCGCGATCACACTTACTAATGTGCTCGCCTCACCCACTTGGTAAACTTATCAACCGCCACCAACAGGTGGGTTTTTTGTCTTTTGGACCTTTGAAAGGTCCAACCATATCCAGCCCCAAGTCGCAAACGGCCAAGTAATTGAATCATCCTCACCCTGGGCCGTACATGAGCACGCCCGAGAACTTTTGGCAACCATCACATCGTCTCGACCAGATCTTCCGTGATCAAGATGGGCAACAACCAATAGAAACCGTATGTTAAATGCTTTGGCCACCAAGGATTTTGAACCGCGTGATGACCACAATCCCTTCATGGATCTCACGCAATATCTCACGGCCTTCCTCGGGGACACACAACGCTGAAACGCCTGACACGCCGCAACGATGCAACTCGCCTTATGTATGGTCATAGATTTAGACCGCCGAACTATCTGTCGGGCCAGCCTCGCCTTCCGTAACTCGCCTGTTCATGTATGCCAAATAAGGGAGGGTCCAATCCGAATGATATGCAAGGCTGCCACCAAGTGAGCCTCCGGATCAGAATAGCTAAATCGACCTCATCAGAAGCTTAATCGACGGATTGTGCAAGACGTCAAGGAAGACATTACGGACCGTTTACGTTGAGAACCGAGCCGCTTAAAGCATCCGCCGCTGCGCTCTTCCGGGCGATCCACATGGTCCACCCGATAACCTTTAAAGTGTCCTGCAACCATATCCACCTCCCGACGGTACGCAGCCATGAGTGGGTCTTTGAATCCTGGTACTGACACTTGTGGGCCACCAAGTCCGAGTCACCAAAGCACTTGACCCGCTTAGATTCATCTCCTTAGCCATCCAGAGACCATGGAGCAAAGCTTCATACTCAGCTGCATTGTTAGTACAGGGAACATTGCCAAGAACGAGCAGTAACTTGTCACCGTGGGAAGTTAATACGACTCCAGCCCCCGAGCCCTCCAATTGCCTCGGACCCATCAAAGTGGATGGTCCAATAGGTATGATCCGCTTTTCTTCAGTGCTTGCAACTCCGCCCAATCATTAATGAAATCCACAAGTGCTCGAGACTTTATCGCCGTCCGAGGCACATACCTTAAACCGTATGCCCAAGTTCTATAGCCCACTTAGCAATCCGCCAGCCGCTTCTTGCTCAGATGATATCGCCAAAGGAGCTGAATCACCATCGTGATGGGGTGCCCTTGGAAATATTGCTTGAGCTTCCTTGCCATAAAACCCCATATACCAGCTTTCGCCAATGTGGATATCTCTACTTAGACTCAATGAGGACCTCGCTGATATAATAAACCGCCGTTGAACCGATACCCTTCCCCGCCTCCTTTCGCTTCCACCACAATGGCTACGCCGACCGCCTCGCATTAGCACCAACATATAACAGAGCGCCTTGTCAATGGGAGCGGCAAGAACAAAGGGTTACTACCGCCGCTTAAATCCTCCAATGCTCTCATCAAGAAATGAGCTCCGCATTTAACCGATCCGCTTCTTCAAAGATCCGTACAAAGGAATGGCCTTCTCCTAGGCGATCGATAAACCGCTTAGCGCAGCAATCCGACCTGCCAAACGTTGGACATCGTTGATACACTTTGGCTTAGCCAAGGAGGTGATAGCTGTAATCTTCTCCGGATTAGCTTCAATCCTCGCTGGACACAAGGAAACCCAATAACTTGCCGCCGAACACCAAAGACACACTTGGCCGGGTTAAGCATCATCTTGTACACCCGCAAGTTGTCAAAGGTTTCTCTCAAATCCTCCATCGCTGTTTCTTTCTCCCTTGACTTAACCACGATATCATCCACATAAGCGCACATTACGGCCGATCTGTTCATGCAAGCAGTTCAGACGCAACGCTGATAAGTTGCTTGGCGCCTTGAGCCCAAAGGGCATAGATACATAGCGAAGGCTCCAAAAGGTGATAAACGCCGCCTTCTCCTGGTCCTTAACCGCCATCTTAATCTGTGATAACCGAATACGCATCCAAAAAGCTCAAACGCTCACAACCCGCCAGAAGGCCGATAATCTGGTCAATGCGGGAGGGCGAAAGGATCTGGCCGGACAAGCTTTGTTAAGATCTGTAATCCACACATGCGCCAAGTGCCGCTTCTTCTTAAGGACCAACACCGGATTAGCAAGCCACTCGATGAAAGACTTCAACAATAAACCCCGCCGCTAAGAGCCTAGCAACTTCCTCTCCAATGGCCTTGGCGCTTTTCCTCATTGAACCGCGAAGAAACTGCTTACCGGTCTGTACTTGGGGTCAATATTAAGAGTGTGCTCAGCGAAGTTCCTCGGTACACCCGGCATGTCAAGGCTTCCATGCAAAATGTCCCGATTCTCACGGATGAACTCGATGAGCGCGCTTCCTATTTAGGATCCAAGTTGGCACCGATGGTGAATCGCTGGACTAATCGCCGCACAAAATCAACAAGTTTTGTCTCACTGCCGATTTGAACTTTAAACCGGATCGCTCAGTAGTTGGCTTCTTCAAAGGGGTCATATCCGCCGGATCAACATTGTCTTTATAATACTTTAACTCTTCAAAGGCACAAACCGACTCAAGATAAGCCGCATCACCTTCCTCGTGACTCCAAAGCTGCTATCGCCTTTGTGACCCGCATTTTCAGCTGCAATAAACATAACAGGCCGCGCATAAACTTAGATAAGTCGCCGCCCAAAAGGGCGGGTAAGGACTTTGAATTTTCACCACCTCAAACGCCAATGTTTTCGATCCGAGTCATGTTCATCCCCAAAGGTCACCTCCGTGAGCTATCTTACCGATCGGTATGCCGACTTGCTGTGCACCACACCGCGGAACATCGTGGCCGGACGGCCTAAGATGCCTATCTCATAACCCCATACCGGAAGGTCTCATAGTACAGTGATGTTGATGCTGCTTCCTCCATCCATAAGCACCTTGGTAAACTTGTATCCTCCTACCGAGGCGCCACCACTGTGGTTAGTCGACCCGGATTGTAAACCCGGGAGGGTGGTCCTCTCGCCCACACGATAGGTTGCTCGACCAGCGAGGTAATGCGGCGCAGCCGTTCAACAACACCGACCGCCGCTTCAAGTTTTCGGTCTCGCTCGCCCAAGCTGGTGGTAGAGACGTGGTACTGCCCACTGCTCAACCGCTGGGGTTAGTTTGGTAACCCGCCCGCTGCTGTTGTTGATTGTAACCCCTTGGTTCTGATTGTTCGATTGTTCGATTACTCGATCGCTCGACATTTCGATACCTTGCCCGCCCGGATTACCACCAATCCTCGGGCCGAATTTTCTCCATCAGAATCCGGGCGGATCTCAACCGCCGCCGCCCTTGATCATACCGAAAGAGTTAGAGTTTTGAACTCCTGCATAATATAACAATCCTTCCAAAGGTGGTTTGCCGGTGCCTCCTTCGTCCCCATGCTTCGGACAAGGTTGATTCAATATGTAATTCAGACGATCCGGATTGTGACCGCCCGGTTTGATTGTTTGCCTTGCGCCGCTGACCCTTGTCCTGCTGCTGGTGTTGGCTACGGCCTTACATGTTTGCTTTACGCTTGTTCCTCCATTGCCCGAATGATGTCAGCGGCTTCGAATTGCTGTTCGCTTTCCTTCCCTACTTCGGCCATCCCTGCACTCGGATCCTTGGTACTATCGTAATCAGCATACTTTACCAAAACGCCCATTAGAGTGCCCATGTCATTGCAAAAACGCTTCATGCGACTCCAGCCAATTTCAATGGTTCAAACCGCAATTGGCTTCAAGGTTAAGATCGCGAATCAGGGTTGATCCGTCCAAGAGTGTAAACTTCCAAACGCGCGCGCTCCAATGGGTTGTGGATTCTCCTCCGCCGACACAAGCCGCTAAATCCACCACGCATATGGGCTGCTTACAGTGTCTTTGAAATTTTGAATGAACCGGTCCGCAATCGGGTCCAAGAACTGATCGAAGGCGGCAAGTTCTTCAACCAAGTCCGGCCGCATCTTCCAACATCATAGTGAAATACTTCACACGCAGCTTCATCCACATCCAAAGATCTCCATGGCCATCTCATTGCTTTCTATCCATGCTTCGAGCCAGATCGGCAATATAATTGGGCACCTTGCGGCCCTTTGAAGTCCTTGGGCAAACGACGCTGTGTAAAGCGGGACGAGGCAAGGCACCCCCAGAGAGCCGACGTGACCCTTCGTTCAAAGATGGTCGGACGAACCGCGCGAAGCGATGATCCTCGTGTTGTGCCGCTAACTCGCCTCCCTACGTGTTCTCGGGCGCGTCCACTACCACTTGAGCATCCTCGCCACCTGCCGGGTTGTTGCCGCGAGGCGGACCGCGCTGCACATTGCTTGACACGGCCGGTTCGCCGACGCTGCGGCTATAGCTCCGCTTGGGCGGGGTGGAGTGGATCCGATCCCGACTATATGAATACGCTTCCGCTGAGCCAGGCCGCCCCGAGGAGCTCCTTAACCCGGCGTGTTCTACCGCCGTGGTGAATCGCCTTCAATTGAATCGCCCAACCGTGCCGCAGCCGCAACAAGGTTATCCATCGGGTTGGAGTAGTGACCAAGGTGTTCGCACAGCCCGGGCGCGCGCATGATGTCGGGCAGATCTATCACACGGGTTGAACTCGCGCGCCGCCCCAGCGCTTCCGCCGGTTTATAACCGGGCGGCGGATTATCGGTCCTCGCCTCGGGAATTGAAAAGCTCTTCCTCGAACACCAAGGTAAACGGATCTGATTTTCATGACTTCATGTGACGCGCTTCGATCCAAAGATGAGCCTATAAGTCACAGATCCAAAGCGCCCTGCCCGCCGCCATCCTCACGCCCGCTGCTGCCGTGTCCGCTTAGCTTTGGTGATCTGCTCTCACCTTGCAATCTCCGCATTGTGGAGGTCCTGATCCGCGGATTAGCTCGCCATGAGCACAGCCACGCGCCGAAAAGTTCGATAAGACTTGAGCCGGTGGGCGACAGGCCTCCTTCCCCGCTGCCGCCATCGCTGCTGAACCGGGCGACCAGGGCGCCATGGTCGAAGAGTGAAGCGCCGCTATGCGCCGGACATGAAGATTCCAACCCGTTGGTAGATCAAAGGGGTCCGGAATACTCTCACCGCCGAACAGCCCCGATCCGCCATCTTGTACTGGTACAGACTGACTCAGCCCGGCCGACGACTGCCGCCAGAGTAGACAACGGTTTCGCCGCCGATGCTGATCCGCCCTCGTAGTCTCCGTGGACGACTCCCACGAAAGCACGCCTCGACCGCCGGTTTAGCTGTATGAATCTCTTCCTCGCCTCCGAGCCGCCTCGACGAGGTCGGTGCAGATGTCCGCCCAGCCCTGCTCGCCGATCTTGCCGATGAACACGCAGTATGCCGCCAAAGGGGACCCAGATCCAGATTAACCGAGCCGCCTCGGGCCCCAAATTCGATCGCCGATGTAGAGCTTGTCGCGACGACTCTTAGTCATCCGCCCACAAGATAGCCTTCGAGTCCTTCGAACTTGCCCTCTAAGATCATCAAACCGTCAGCGATAGCCCCACGGTGGGCGCCAACTGTCAGGAATTGTCACGGCAGATGTCCTCGTGAAAGGACTTAGTCGAGGGCCATCGTGACGGGTTAACCTGCAGGGGTTAAAGCGGACACAAGACACGTGAGTTATACTAGTTCGCCCTTTCGATGAAGGTAAAAGCCACGCCTAGTTTGTGATGGGATTGATGTACTCGCGACTAGGAGCAATAGCTACCAGCCACCACCACTTCTGCCCTAATCCGCCGGGTCGCCCCTTATATACACGGGTTGACGCCACCGGCTTCACAGAGTCCCGATCTGCTCATACAAGTGTCCGCCTCGGCTCTTCTCTTGTCTTACAACACAAGTTACAACACTAAGGCGGTTCACATAAATGGACCTTAAGTCGCCTCGGGCTCCGGCCTCCGTGGGCCTCGATCATGGATTTAGGGTAAACCGCCCTCCAGTATGCTCACACTCAAAGAGTTGTATCCCCAACACTACTGCACTCCAAACATACCAACAAAGCATATGGCAGTGATCTACTCAAGATCCTTGACAAAATATGAACACTGAGCTACGGCAAATCACACCATAACAGGTCCAAACAAGCATGGCAAAAGAGCAAAATATATCGCCTTCACGATTTAGTGAAAATATCAACATGGCAGAATCAAGATCGTGAAGCAATGTTCGTGAGCAAGCAAACAACATGCTACAGAACTTATAATAGCAAAACAAGGCATGGTATGAATCTACTCAAAGCATAGAACAAAAAGTCCCTTATCAATTATGAGCCAAAAGGATCATAAGATATGATGGCACCCACGTAAACATAGCAAGTTTCATAATGTATTCAAAGCAAACAGGCATGACATTGACAGACTATGAAGGCATCTTCATGAGCTCGATGCACTCACTACAGAGCATTTCATGATAAACTAAGCATACATACATCAAGAAGACATGACATAGAAGCTATACATGGCAAGAACAACATCATAGCATACACGGATCAACTACAACAACCTTAGCAAAATTGAATAACATGTAAACAATCTGCCAGGAAACATTTTATAGCAAAAGTAGAGCTCGATTGACTCAAGCTATGGCACTCCATAATTGCAAACAAGGGCATGGATGGATAGAGCATTACCATATGTTCAAAACATCCTTACTGAAGTATCGCAAAATATGCATGGATCTCTCGGTAGCATCAAGTTTACATGGCACGAAAATATCAGCAAAACAGGGGCTGAAATCAGCAACATCATGAAGCCTAGTTTGCATGCTTGTGCTAGTCACCACAGAGATCACAAAAATACATGGCATACACCCCTGTAAATATGGCATGGCATATTACGAAACACATGTAGGACTCAAGTTCATAGGATGCACACATCAATCATGGGAAAAATGACAAAAGTGCATGTTCTGATAAGAATCTGAAACTAACATCACATAGCCCTCTTCCAACAGCATTTCGGGCATCAATATGAGCTCAAATGAAAATGATGCAATGAGATGAAATTATGTACTCATCGAGGCGAACAAATCGGTATGCTATACGCCCAAAACGGAGCCACGGGTGCAAAGTTATGATGCGATGAACATGCAACAATTTCCCATCGATGTAAAATGACTCGATCCGGCGCTGACTTCGAGGCAGGCCGAGCCTCACGGAGTTGGTGCCGGAGGGAGGAAGACGACCGGGAGGTGCGGGTCGACCGATCTCCCCGGATCCGCGCCGGGCGGAGGCGGGAGGCGACGGGCGCGGGCGGCCGGCGGTGGCGCGCCGAGGCCGAGGCGGCGGAGGCCGGCGGGCTTCGGGGCGCGGGCGAAAGGGCGGGCGCGCTGGTCGCGCGGGCTCCGCTGGCTCGGGGCGGGCGGCGCGGCGATGTGGGCGCGCCACGTGGCTGCGCTATGGCTGCGGGCGGCGGGGGAGCCTGTTCTCGCGGACCGGACGTGTCCCAAGGTGAGGGAGCGGGCTAGGGTTTCGGATCCTAAAATCGGAGGGAGGCTATATTTATAGGTAGAGGGAGCTAGAGGCTCCAAATGGAGTGTAGTTTTCGCCACACGATCGTGATCCGACGACGGAGAGCATGGAAGTGACTTAGATGGGTTATTGGGCTGTTTTGAAGGAGTGTTGACTGCAACCCAAAAGAGGCCTTTGGTTATGCGTTAACTGCTGGAGTATCAAACGACTCCAAATGGCACTTAAACTTGACAGGTGGTCACCGTGGTGTACCAAGGCCACTTGGCAAGCCTCGGTCCATTCCGAGAAAGTTTAGTACCCGCCACGAAAAATGTAAAAGGGACGCCGGGGAACATAGGGAGTGCCGGATTGCAAACGGACAACGGGAAAATGCTCGATGCATGAGACTAACACGTATGCAAATGAGATGCACATGATGACATGATATGAGATGCATGACATGGACAAAATGCAAAACGAAAGACAAAACCCAACCACGGAGGGAATATCATATCACAATGCCGAAAATGGCAAGAGTTGGAGTTACAAATATGGAAAGTTACATCCGGGGTGTTACATCTTCGCTCATCCATATCGGATCTACTCCACGAGAGAGACCGCGGCCCCTCTTGGGAGAAGATCCACCTTGGATTCAAGACCTCCTTTGCGGAGAAGACCATCATCAAGACCTCCTCACGGAGAAGAACGGCTACCGTTTGTATCTTCCTTTGTTGACTTTGGATCATGTATCTCCCTTTGTGTTCATCGATCTAGCACATGTGTGATTGATCTTGTTGGTTTGAGTGATTCTCTTGTGTTTTCCCCGTGATTTCCCTCGTGTTATTTCCCTCGTGTTATTCCGCCGCTCTTCGTGTTCCTCGAGGGATCCTTCCAAACATCAAAGATCGCCCACATAGGGTTCCACCTTACATCAACAGCCTCCATCGGGCCCGTGATACTTATAGGCAAGAAAGACAAACCAACCGAGGGCCTGCTCCACGGGCGACGGAGATCCAAACCAATCCGCATACGGAATTTCGCTGTGTGCCGGGACTCGGGCAGTTCAAACTGAAATGATTCGAGCCTCGATCCGACTCGCGCCTCCTCCACGCTACAAGATTCTCGATTCCAAGAGCTCTTACAAGAATCTTCTCCGCGGGCGAGAAGACAAACGCCCGGCGAAGCGAGCTGGGGCTCCATCGTCAAGGCGGCGAAAGGCGCCATCGGATTCGTGAGGGTGATTCCTGACCGGGGATAGGGTACTTTTATTGAAGTGGAATATGGTAATGGCGGATCAAGGCCCCGAGAGGGCAAAGAAGCGCGACGGTGGCTCTCACCCGTGGAACCTTAGATTTTGTGAGGAATGGCAAAATGAACGCTTTTTTTCCTATATAGTTGTAAGAGTAAAATGCACTATAGGTGTTGGAGATATGCCCTAGAGGCAATCATGTATGATGATATTTCCTATGTGTTTATGAATAAAGATAGTCCTTGGACATTATCAATGATGTGTATCGCTAGCACGTGACTTGTTTGTGGGACTATGCATTGTATGATGACTGTCCTAAAAGGTCCCTAGTCGAAAGGGCTGTGTGGACGCCAGAGCCGACTAGACTAGCATATGACACGGTCGATGGCTCGGTCTCACTAGCCATGGAGCATTGGATGCTAACCGATAATATGGACTTGAAAGGTCTGGTCGGATTCGACATAGTCGGATCCGAGTCAAGATAAGGTCCGAAAGTTGACAGACTCCAACTATGAGACACAGCGATATGTCATCTGTGAGTCTCTAGTACAACATACGCTCTATGTCCTAAGACCTGAGCCGACGATGTACTGAGATGGTGATAGACTTGCTTTGGGCCGACCAAACGCTACTCCGTGACTGGGTAGTTACAAAGGTAGGTTTCGGTTTGTCCAATCCCATGCTGCGAGACATGGTCGAAGCAAGATGGGATTTGCCCTCCGATCAGAGAGATATACTGGCTCCCTCGTGATCCGACCAGAACAGATGGCTATGCGACAAGGATTATGAGATAATCCGGATAGTGGTCGTATCATCCGAACGAGAAAGAGGTCGGGCTAGCACAAGGATGACAGCCTCGCTTGAGCCCGACAACATATATCGTGGCAAAAGGAATGGAAGTATGATGTATGTGTTCGCTTAACTAGCTTCATCGCTCGCTGGTGGTCGGCACGCCTTGCTAGAGGCCGCTACCAACCATACAGGTCGGAGGTGATCCGAACTGTGACCAAGCCGACTTGAACCTAAGGGGTCGCAAGGCTTAAGGGAAGGAACCCACGAGGTCGGTTCAGGGACACCGGGTCGGATGTGATCCGAATTGACTAGGAATGTGACCGAGTAGACTTTGTTTAGGGTCCGTGCGAGGCCCAAGTGTTGAGCTCGCGACGGACGCCTATATAAAGTGGAGGTGCGTACACCAATCGGTGAGAACGCTTTGGCCTCGTGAGGCGATCGCCAGCCTCGTGGAGGTAGATCGCCGCCTCGTGGAGCCACCTCCACTCGCCGCCGATCCGTGATCGGACCTAGCAGTCCGCCGCCGTGTTCCTCCCGCACGCTGGATACCGTTAGAGGCGGTGCACTTGCGCCGCCTCCCGCGAACTCGTATGTGGGATCGGACGATCGCCGCCAAGGGAGATTGAACGAGGAGGAGATAATCCACGCAGACACGCGCCCCAACTCTTCTTCACTGCACGGCATCGCGCGCCTAGTGGTAACGAATCGTGATCCATCTCCGTAGCATGTTCCTAGATGTTCTCGGTAGGAATTTTTAATTTGCACGACGACCCTACAAAGAGAACCCAACAATAGGTATTTGAACTTGCACCGCGAGCTCGGTTTGGTCACCGTACTTAGAAATACGGTCACTACAGTCACACTTTGTACGATGGGATGTGATTATACGGTCATTGTTCCTCAGATCGAGCCGGGACGCCGGCCGACCACCGCTGACTGACCCCGCCACGTGTCGCTTGGAGAAGCGGGCGGTGGCCAATTTACAAAAAACTCCTGCCTTCGCTTTCAATCTCGCCGCCTTCCACCTCTCCACTACCCCTGCCTCCGCCCCCTGCCTCGGCTGCTTTGGTGGTGGAGAGACGACGCGCCAAGGGAGGGAATAGCTGATCACGGCGAGGGGTCGGCGGCGCATTTTCGTGTCGGGTCGGAAGGATCGGCATCATGAGGAGGGTCTCGCGACTGCAGAAGGCAAGGCGACGCCGCCATGGCTGCAATTCGTCGCCCCGATGGAGCCCCTGCCCCCAAGTACAGTAAGTGCAAATTTCTGGTCTATTTGACATCAAATCGAGTTATGTAGAGATTAGATTCAGTTTGCCTAAGGTTTCTCTTGATCTTGCCCGCATTGGAAGAAAATCTAGGGTTTTGTTAACCGATTTGGGGGTTTCTGGTAGGGTTTTTGCCACGGTTTGAAAAGTGGAATATAGGTTTGATTCCACATGCAATTACGTTTGTTATTTATTGGTGTACATAATTTGTCCTGAATTGTGTGATCGCTCGTGTACTAGGGTTCAGAATGTGTGCTAGGGTTTTCGAGGAAGAATTGGGGGTTTGTTGTAGGGTTTAAGGTTCACATAAAAGGTTCAATTTTTGTCAAGTTTGTTACAGTTATTGGTGGCTCTATTCAATTTGTGTGCTTTTTTGTAACAGGAGCACGCAGTGACAAAATTTTAGTGCTATTTCATGATGGTTTTTTTTCATGGGTCAAGGAAGCAACAGAAGTTATGTCAATGGACATGAAGTGTGGTATGATCAAGTTGATAGGTTAACATGGTCTCCAATCGTGGTGGAGCATATGGTAGAGGACATAGGATGGGAGATGGCTGGAAGGGTAAAAGCATACTACCGCATTCCCATCCTTGACATCACAAGAAATTCTTTGAGACAGATTAGGAGTGAGGCAGATACTGATCAAATGATGCTATTTTTGTCAATAGGCCATCATTTCTTTGATATTTAACTGGACCATGATGATAGTTTGCATTCTAACAAGGATGTTGATGATGTAGTCCATAATCCAAGAGCTCATCTGCCACTAGTGTTCAGCCCTTCCAAAGAAAAGAGTACTACCAATCCTGCATCTAGCAGTAGTCCATCACATAGAGAAGGAGAAGATCCTATTCCAATTAAAATAGTTTATCCAAACAATCCAGAAGTTGAAGTTGATGATGGAAATCCATTTATCTTTGCAAGGAGGGCAGAGAACATTCGGTCAGACAATTTGGATCATGTGCAGCAAGAGAGTACTATTGAGCCACAACAAAGATGAGTCGACAGAGTACATTTGGATGCTAGTGGAGCAGATGGAGAATAATGGAGGAGAGGGAGGAAGACAGAGATAGAAGAGCCAAGAGGGGAGGAAAGAGGTGTTGTCAAGATCGATATGCTGACTTTGATCCAGCCGACATGTTTGATAGTGATTTTGAGATCAATGATGGGGATGATGATCTTTATGCAGACAATGTGGATGAAGATGAGCCAGTGCAGTCAAAGGATAAGGTGCAAGGGGGACATGCAGGACAGGTCAAACAAGGTCCTCAAGCAAAAGATGAAGTCATGTCTGATTATGAATCAGAAGGTGAGGACCTACTTGTGGGCACCAAATTCAGATGATGAAACTCAGACCAAGTTTAGAGCTTTCTGAAAGGAGGACCTGCATTGTCCAAAGTTTCATGTGGGTCAAGTATTTTAGGATGTTGAATTGTTAAGGAAAGCTATAAAGGAGTATAGTTGCAAAAAACAGAGTGGATGTGAAGTTGCCAGTGAATGATAAGAAGAGAGTAAAGGCAGTATGTGATGAGGATTGCACTTGGTATTTATGGGCATCATATGACAGTAGACTAAATGCTTCATGGTCAAGAAGTATGTGGAAGCGCATACATGTTGCAAGAAATGGAAGATCAAAGCATTTACTGCACCATTTCTTGCAAGGAAATATGTTGAGAGTTTCAGGGCAGATCAGGACATGAACTTGAGGAACTTCTCAAGAGTTGTACAGAAAGAATGGCATATGACACCAAGTAGTACTAAGCTACAAAGGGCAAGGAGGTTGGCCATGAAGATAATTCATGGTGATGAAGAAGGACAATACAAGTTGCTGTGGGATTATGGAAATGAGATAAGGAGAAGCAACCCAGGTAGTTCATTCTTCCTAGCACTTGATGACAAAGCTAGGTTCAACAAAGCATACATGTGTCTGGATGCTTGTAAAAGAGGTTTGCTTCAAGGATGCAGGCCTGTGATTTTCATAGATGGGTGTCATATAAAAACTAGATATAGGGTCGCCATTTGTTGCAGCTTGGCATAGATCCTAATAATTGTATTTTCCCAATTGCCATTGGTGTTGTGGAAGTGGAATACATGCCAAACTGGGTTTGGTTTCTTGAGAGGCTTAAGATGGATCTTGGTATCATCAAGACCTCACCATGGACCATTATGTCTGACAAACAAAAGGGGCTTATCAATGCTGTGAATGACGTGTTTCCAGAATAAGAACATAGGTTCTGTGTCAAGCATATGTGGAAGAATTTCCAGCAGTTGTACAAAGGTGATGCACTGAAGAACCGGCTGTGGAAGATTGCAAGAAGCACAACAACAATCAAATATGAGCAGTACATGAATGAGATGAAGGAACTCAATGAGGATGCATACAAGTGGTTGAAAGAATTAGAACCAGAGACTTGGGTCAGGGCATTCCAGAGTGACATACCAAAGTGTGATATTTTGATGAACAACCTATGTGAGGTCTTCAACAAGTAAGATACTAATGATTCCCTTCCTAGTTTGTCCTGTTTCACCTATGGTTCCCATGTGTCCTGCTTGCAGGTACATCCTAGAAGCCAGAGAATTGCCAATCCTATCAATGTTTGAGAGGATCAAACAACAGTGGACTAGTAGGCATTACACCAAACAACTTGAGAAGCTGGTGACAAGATGCAAGGAGTTACATGCCCTAAGATAAAGAAGATGGTTGAGAAGCTCAAAGATCTGGCAAGCACTTGTTATGTATATGAGTCAGGAGATGGAGTATTTCAAGTAGGTGATAGAGGAATGACTACATTGTGGACATACACACCAAGTCTTGCAGTTGCATGAGATGGCAAAAAAAATGGAGTCACATGTATACATGTCATTGCATGCTGCAGAAATGAGAGAGTTGACCCCATAACATTGGTGGATAATTGCTACTCAATGGCAATGTTCAAGAAGGCCTACGACAACATAATTTATCCTTGCAAAGATATCACAGAGTGGGAGAAGATGAATGGCCCCCAATATTGCCACCAGAGTACACAAAACATGTGGGAAGACCTTGCAAGAGTAGAAGGAAATCACCAAAAGAGATCATATGCAGTAATGGAGGGAAGATAATGTCCAGACATGGTGTCATAATGCATTGCTCCTACCGTGGTGACCTGCACTCACAACAGAAGGGTTGTAAATATCTTAAGGCTGTCCCGCCACCTCCAAATGCACAAGTTGAAGCACAAGCAGCATAAGAGAATGTTGAACATGCAAATAGTAACGTGCAAGAAGAGGGGCCAGTGAGAACCCAGGTACATTATGAACTTTATCTCTTGTTTTGCTAACAACATTTGTTAATATCAAATAGTACTGATCACTTCCCTTCCCTACTGATTAGAACCAGGAGGAAGCATCAACACAAAGAGCCCCACCAGTGGATGATCTTATGATAGACTCTATTCTTGAGCATGTACTACTGTATTTTTTGACATGTGTAGAGGCCTTTGCCAAGAATCATAGTACTAAAACTTTTTCATGACATGTGCAGAGGCCTTTGCCAAGAATCATACGACAAACACCAGTACCAGAGTCTGCATTCTTAGTCAATGCACAGCCTATGCTCAATTCACTCCCCACCAAGCAAAGAAAGACAACACACATGATGATCTTGCTAAGAAGCTGTTGGCCATGAAGACACAAAGAGAGAAGGAGCTGGAGGACAAGAAGCAAGCTGTTCTAGCAGCTAGAAGGGAAGCAGAAATGAAGAAAGCAGAAGAAGCTGCCAGGAAGAGGCATGAGCTAGCAGAGAAGAAAGCACAAGATGCAGAAAGGAAGAAGGAGGCAGCTGCTCAGAAAAGATAAGCTCAGGCCATCCTAAAGCAGGCAGCTGCGGAGACAAGGCAAATTATCCAAGAGACACATAGGCAAATTGCTGCAGAGAAAAAAGAGAAACTAGCTGCTGAGAAGTTAGCCTCAGAAGAGGTCATTGCTGCTAAGAAGCTTGTAGAGAGACAAGCAGCTAATGCAAAAAAGGAACAAGCTGCAAGCAGCCGCTGCAAAGAAGATGGCGTATAAAGTGCAATGGTCACGCAAAGAAAAACGGGAAATAGAATAGTTCAAGAGGAGCACCATAGCTCGTGGTTTGAGAAGAATGGAAGCATGTTTGACATCTTCAGGACTAGTGCTAGAGAATGTTAAGCAACTAGTCCTTTTGGCCATCTTATGTAAAATATCAATCATGTTGGCTATCTTTAGGAACTAGTCCTTTGGCCATCTTCGTGAACTAGTCATTTTGCTTTCTTTCAAGTCATGTCAGAACTCGTGATCTTTTGGCCATCTTAAAACCAATGATCTTTTGTACTTATGTGTTAGCTGCTTGCTATATATATGCAGTACATTTGGATCATTTTGAACATGTGTCAGCTGTTTGCTATCATACTTGTGCTTGCATTTACTTGGATCATTTTGCTCAACAACAGTTTACACGATCATTTTGTGCCGATATGCAGTTGGATCATACTACTAAAATTGACAGTGATTTTAGTGCATACAACAAAGTCATTCCATCAACAATTTATTGAACTTGAGAGACAAACCACATAGATCAACAATGTTCATCCAAAAGAGACATTGGTACTAATTCATACAAAAGGTTCCTACATCAGAGCTACCAGTTCATACATCAATTGTTACAACCATCATACTGCCAGTTCACTTCTTCATCAACTATTACTACCACTAGGTCTACTTGAAGCTACCACACATCTTCCAGCAGTAACCACCAGACTGAGATCTTCATCAGAGATACCAGCTTCATTTCTTCATCAGCAGCATCACACATTGCACAACAAGCACCAATACACCACCAAGAAGCAATTTCAACACTAACATCATCTGCACACCTAAATTAAGAAGTGCACGAGCTTGTGCCCTGGTGATGTTCATGCTAGCTCCAGGCTGTTCCTGCATCTGCATACCTATCCTCTGACATGCATTTCTCTCTACAACCCTTCTTCTTTCTTCTCTTTCTCTCTCAAGTTGTTCCTCCTATCCTCTATTGCTCCAATTGCATCAACAGCTTCATGCCCAACAAGAAAATGATGATCTACAAGGTAGGCCGCAGATTCCTCTCCTAATGCCGTAAAAACACATCCTTGCTACAAACTCAAAATCAAGAAAAACAGAAAATTTGAACAAGTGAAATCAAGTCAATCAGTCAAGGGATGCTTACGCTCACACATCTCAGAGAACACCCATTCTTCATGCTCCTCCTGTTGGACACGAGAACCTCACTTGGCAGCCGCAACGGGGCATGAGATGAGCGGCACTACCATTGTCCTTCCCGCGACGCCCGTATCAGTGCGAATCGCCGCCGACATGGCGGGCGACGAGGACGAAGGCAATGGGCGGTGGGCGGCGGCGACGATTTACGCATCGCGAGGGGAACAAAACTAGGATTTTGGATAACAGGGAACTAAGCTAGGATTGTGAGCTGATTGATTTTTACACATAACCCCCCTAATTGTGTTGTTCAAATAATTAATCCCCACGCCTATGTGGTGCTCGTGGACAGGTCAAAACGGCAGCGCATCGCTCAAAGACGGGAACAATGACCGATAATCACGCCCCATCGCATAAAGTGACCAGAGGACCGATTTCTGGCACGGTGGCCAAACCGAGCTCGAGGCGCAAGTTCAAGTACCTGTAGTGCATTTTACTCTAGTTGTAACTTTATTCCAAGTTCATAGCCTCCTTAGTAGCAATTTTCGAGCTAACACACTGGAAGATACATGGAGCCAAGTTTTACATAGAGATCTAATACAACCTTTCCTAGTTAAGACACGCATGCATTTTATTCGTTTAACATCGCACTCCACGTAACCCTAAACTCTTGAAAAGAGCTCAAGAAATCTTTGACCGCCTCAACTAGTTGTCCATCGGTTGAGAAATCATTTTGCACATTCTGATCTTACTCATCGCCTCCCCGAGAATTTGTTTCAAGGATGACCTTCGACTTGTAGCTCTCTTAGCCAGATTAGATCCTCTAATACGCCAATAGGTCGACCACCTCTGCATCATGAGTGGAGGAAAATGGCATGATCCTGCCAAGAATGTGCTATGGTTGCCCAAGAACAGCACCCCGCCCTTCTCGCATCTTTAGTGTTTCGCTAACCATCGCTCTGCATTGTCTTTAACCCGCTGTCTTCCGCTTCCTCCAAAGGTTTGCGCGTGTAGATACCCAGTGATTAGTCACGCTTGTTGAATAGACTTCCATTCTTCAGCTAGGTGAAGAACCCAAATGATACGTTAGATGGATTCTCAATCCGCTTGGTCTCCCTTGCGTGATTACGCAGCCCATAGCTCATACCAACCTCTAATTACAATTTCTCTCATCATCACATCCATTGCTAAGCCACTCTAGAATCCATGCACGAGCTCCTTCAGATTCAGGATATATTTCAGCAAGACAGCAAGGGTGCATCCACTACATCGCCAAAGATATGCCAGAATTTGCTGCATGTGGGCATCAAAACCTATGTGTGAGGCTCTCCATTCTGCCACACGCAACATAAAATACGACAGATTTTATCCGTCGCCTGTGTAGCTCCATACCAACAGCCAGGCCCTTTCTAATTGGCCTCTACACATGGATTTTCATCTTGTTCGGAACATTCGTCGCCCATAGCTCGAGGCAATATTTATGATAAACGTCGGGATTAGAGCACGAGGGCAGTGTTTCACTAGATGCCTTAATTGACACTACAAGATGATACGCCGACCGAACCGAGAACCTTTCGTCCTTTGTATGATTCCATTCCATGCTCTGAAGTCTCCTCTTCCCGATCCACCAACTAGGATTTGATGCACGTCAATAGCATCATCTTCAGTGATTACATGTTGTAGCTTTTGAAGGAAATATGCCCTAGAGGCAATAATAAAGTTGTTATTTTATATTTCGTTATATCATGATAAATGTTTATTATTCATGCTAGAATTGTATTAACCAGAAACTTGGTACATGTGTGGATGTATAGACAAAACACCATGTCCCTAGTAAGCCTCTACTAGACTAGCTCGAAATCAAAGATGGTTAAGTTTCCTAACCATAGACATGTGTTGTCATTTGATGAACGGATCACATCATTAGGAGAATGATGATGGAGCAGATCCATCCGCTAGCTTAGCATAATGATCATTCAGTTTTATTGCTATTGCTTCTTCATGTCAAATACATATTCCTTCGACTATGAGATAATGCAACTCACGGATACCGCGGGAATGCCTTGTGTGCTATAAAACGTCACAACATAACTGGGTGATTATAAAGATGCTCTACAGGTATCTCCGAAGGTGTTTGTTGGGTTGGCATAGATCGAGATCAGGATTTGTCACCCGAAGTTTCGAGAGGTATCTCGGCCCTCCTCGGTAATGCACATCATAAGAAGCCTTGCTGCAAAGTGACTAATGAGTTAGTTGCAGGACGATGTATTACGAAATGAGTGAAGAGACTTGCCGGTAACGAGATTGAACTAGGTATGAAGATACCGATGATGTCTACTACGCAATCTTCTTCTTGTAGACGTTGTTGGGCCTCCAAGTGCAGATGTTTGTGTCGGCGTTCTGGGAATGGGGGTCCCCAGACTTGCCTGCCTGCGGCCCATGGCGTGGCTGAGCTAGCGGGCCTGTACGGCCCATCTTCATCAACAAGGCTTTCAAGACCTTCGCGAGGGGCCAAGCCTCGCGAGGCGGGCGACGCAAGACCTCCTCAAGAGCGGCCTCACCAGGCTACCTCGCAAGGAGCGGAGATATCAAGGCGGGGCAAACCTCGCGAGGCTCTCTGACGTGAGCCGTGACGATCGACACCAAAGGAGCCCAACAAGCTGCTAGCGCCCTTGTTTCCTCTTTGGTGCTAAGGAGGCCAGCGCATGCGCGGAGTACCAAGGAATCAGGCAAAGGTTTCCATATCAGTGCAACGAGACCAAGACCAGCCGGCCAGTAGGATGGAGGTTACCATGGAGCCCAAGACGACATTATCACCAGAGCCTTTCGCAGGCGAAGACCGCTTTTGTCAGGATAGCTTGTACTAGTTGTCCCCTTTCAAATCGCCCGCCATTGTTCGCTCCCTTCCCGCTCAATATTTGGGGAGAGGACCAGTGCCTATATAAGTAGAACTAGCCACCATCCAAAGGGGCGGCTGGATCGGATCAGATCGAGAGCCAATCCTTAGCCACACGTCAAGCACAAGGACGCCTCAACCGCAGGAGGTTGTTCTTCCCCTTTGTACTGTTCCTCATCAGCCCAAAGAGGCAATCCATCCACCACCACACTGGAGTAGGGTTTTACACCACAACGGGGGCTTGAACCAGTATAAATCTTGTGTCTTTCTGCGTTGCTAGTTCGTCGAGTTCATCCGCGAGATCTTAGTGAGCTAGGGCGTAGATCGGTAAGAGGGAAAGAACTTCGCGCGCAACCCAGAGTTCGAACCTTAAGGGTTTTGCCGGAACCCCAGATCCGACATTTGGCGCGCCAGGTAGGGGTGCGCCGGAGCCTCTTCCCCGACGATCGATCCACCGACACTCCGCGCTCGATGTCCGCAAGAACGCAAGGCCGCACCGCACCGGGCAGCTTGGCTGCAGACGAAGCGTGTCACTCGCCCATGAAGACCACGACCGCTGCCCAGTGCGGCGCGAAGCGCCGTCCAACGCCAGGGCGCGGGCGGCGCTGCCAGGCATCGCCCACCCCACCCAAGACAAGTGCGAGCCGCCGCAGGGCAGCAAGCCAGCCGCAAAGAACGGCGCCACACTCCTGCCGGGCAAAACATGCGGGCAGCACTCACGGGCGCTGGAGCTGCTGCCCATGCCGCCGATGGAAAGCGGGGCGATCGCTGAACGCTGCTGAAGCTGCTAGATGCAGCGGCATCGAGCGCCGCTTCTCGCTATCGCCTTCTCGTGCCACTACAGGTCTCATGGCGGGCTCGCTGCAACCAGCGCCATCGTGTGCTCGGGGCTTCATTAACACAAAGACGGCCGGCGGCGCCGGGGGCTCAACCGTCCCCATGCCGCCCGCGGCAAGCGTGGGCACAAGCATCGCCTCCCATGGTCCTAGTGAGATGCCTCGCTACCATCCTCAGGACGCCATGCTGGGTCGGGCAACCTGGAGTGTGGGGCACTACGACGAGGTGTTCGGGGTAACGGTCCCGGAATCCTACGTGCCCCGCATGATGGACCAAGAGTACGCACTAGAGGACGACCCCGGCTCGTTCCTCGGAGAAGATTGGGAAGAAGGGACGCTAGAAGTTGAAGCCTTCCAGGAACCAACGGAGAACCGCAATAACCGCGCTAGCAACAACAACTACAGGGTACCACTAATCTGTCAGGAGCAGGTGTACGCTAACCATGGGCTGCAGGTGAATCAGGTCACAACATCAGTCGACGACCCCGGTGCAGCGGCATCCCGTCCGCCGGGGGAAGCACACTGGGGACCACGAGGAGGGAGCCAGGAGCAAGGCCCCTCCCCACTTCGTGCAAAGCCAGGCAACGCCCGGAGGTAGGCCCTCTGCCGGGGAGGTGCCGGCGAGCCTTCCCCCACCAGAGGACCCTGGTCGCCGAGGGCACCGCTGGCGTCCCCTTTCCCACCTTTGTGTCGTCCAGGTTGCCGGTCGGCTCAAAGTTGGTTGAGGGTGGCGCAAGGCGGGGCCCTCGTCTGGCGATATGAAGCAAGGCCGGTTCCTTGAAGAAGGCCCAAGGCCTATGAAGCTCCGCCGTGACACTCTCACGTAATAATGAGGGGGCTGTACACGCCCGGAGTCTCAGGGGTGTCGGCCTCAGCCCCGGGCCCTCCCACGCCTAGTGGCAGCACTTAGCTCCGTGCTGGTGAGAAGACTCGAAGAGCAGAAGACTAGACTAGGCGCCGGACGCGACCATTTGCTTTGGATCTTTTTCTTCTGTAGCCTTGCTTTCTAGATTTGGATTTAAGTTGAAGTCAAGCTTTATCGGCGCGTGGGGTGCATTTTCTCGCTCAAGCGATTTCTTGCCATCTGTTCTTGCCTAGTTCTCGAGCTCATGTCACCGCCCCACTCAAGGGCTCCTTAGTAGCGGGCTGGGCACAAGATACGGTCAAGGCCGATCGGCACAGAACCTCGCGAGGCCCTCTCAAGCGGTCACAGACCTTCAGAGCCCCGTGGCGACTCTCGACCTTACAACCCGATTCAGGGCCCGCCCAGCCTAAGGTAAGTCAGAAGCGCAAACTTGTCCGTTAGACTCATGATCGACCAGAGCACCTAATGCGCGCAAAGGATAGAAATCACAATTTTCTTACATGTGGGGCTCCTCCCAAAATGCAATCACAATCTTTAGGGCCATGCCCGAGATTTTGCATACCGGTGAACCAATAAAGAGATCGTGAACTAGCCAGATATGTCGCCGCTGCGCCCTCCGAGATCGTTTTCGGACGCCACCGTCACAGAAGCTGTTACTATCGCCGGCGCCACCACCACAAATACCACCACGACGCCCCATCATCGACCACGCCGCCTCCGACTGCGGCGACCACCACCGCGTCATCCTCTGAAGTGAAGGCCCTGACCAAGGCGTCCATGTTGTCCTCCACCCACCGCGCCAGGTCGTCCCGGACGACCGTAGGTACGGGGGTGATGGCGGCATCGAAATTGAAGTCGGGGTTGGTGTTCAGGAGATGGCTGAAGACACGGGAGAAAGAGTGCTCGAGCAGGCCGCGACTCCTCTCTTCCACGAGCCTGTGAGCTTCATCAGATCGGGCCTCCAGGCATGTCACCACGTTGGTGAAGAAGCGGAGGTGGCTGACGTAGTCAGTCACCTGAGGATGGGGGGCGTTCACGTCACATACATGGCCCAGGGCAGTGTTGGCCCTGTTCCGAAGATCCTGAAGCATGGGAGCGTGAACGCGCTCTAGCATCCGCCTCTCTAGCACTTCCTCCCTGTTTTGCCGCTCGACGGCCTCGGCCGCTATCAACTCGCTTATGAAGCAACAGCAGCTCGGCGCGGGCGGAGGCCAAGTCCGCCTCGTGTCGCGGGCTGGGCGGCGCCGCCTCCCACGTCTCTCCGCCTCATCTAACCTGGGTCTGAGAGCGGCGGACCTGCCCGCCGCCTCAGTTCCGGCAAGCTTCAGCTTCAGTGTCGATCGACTTCAAGATCCGCCAACCCGGCCACTTGGCGATCGACTTATTGCTGGACCTTGGCCTCGCGAACCCCAACGGCATCTTTGCTTGATCAACTTGACGCCCCTCGCCTCTAGTTGCTCAAGCTCAAGGCCGCCCACGGCCTCCAGAGCCGCCGCCTCGCTCCTGACCTCCTCTTCCTCGACAGTGTCCCCTGTTTACGCAGGGCGGCTCACAAGGCCCACCGCCGCCGAGGGACGCGCTTAAGCCCGGAGCTCCCACGCTTCCATAGCTTCGATGATGAGCGGTCACCTCATGAGCCTCCAAGGCTCGCGAGCAAGCTTCGGGGACACCTTGAGGGACGCCTCGCCTTTGCATTGTCAAGATCGCACAGTAGCGCCTGTGTTGACAGCCACCTCAGCTTGCGCCACTCCGCCACCAAGGCCTTCAGCCTCAAGACGCGAGTCGACACCCGCAAGTTCTTCACCCAGTCGGCTCATCGCGCCCATCGCCTCCTAGAAGAGCTCATGGCGGACGATGCTCCGCCCACGCTCGGACTCGAATACACGGCCCACCTCGTCCTCCACCTCGGGCTGCAAAGGGACGTCATGTTGCACCCCCCTCGGCAGGGGTTGGGGCTGGTGCCACCTCAGCGCCGCCCGACTCGCTGAGGGCCCCTGCTGGCCGAGGCCCACCGCTTGAAGAAGAGTTGCAGGCTGAAGCCAGCCAGCTACCGTCCATGCCAGGGGAGGAGACCGGGGAACGCCCGCCAGGTTCCAAGCCAGACCGTGCAGGAAGGGCAACGAAGCAGTAGATTCAAGGCACCAAGAAGGCGAGCGCACCCCCTCGGTCGGCCTCGCTCCGGGCGTGACGTGCAAGCTCGGGGTACTCAAGACCGACGGGGGTGCCGAGGAAGGCGAGGATTGCTTCACGAGGGACCCGACGGCCCTGGCAGAAGGGGTCCTGAAGAGCCAGTGTCAGGAAGAAAAGCAGCAATCGAGAAATCGTGAGGCGCGGTCTTACTCATCGACAATCGGCACCTTCGCTGTTTCAACGTCTCAAGATATTGCCGCCGAGGATCCTTTCCTCGCTGAGCTCCTCAAGTCCATGCAAAGCCGGATCAAGCGCTGACGGGCGGCAGCGGGGCGAGGCCAAAGAAGAGCTTGAAGGACAATCTTCAGGGGTGCCCGGCTGCGGTGAATGGGCCGGGCGCCTGCCTCACCACGACCTCCCGAGGCTTCCAGGCTTTGACTCGAACCGCATGCCGTGTCGCCTCGTAAACTGATGCCCTGTGATCACCATGCGACATGTGATCCTCAAAGACTTGGGCCACCAGCCCGCCGCCTCCCCGCACTCACTTGGGCGAGCCTGCACCGACACGCCCATTTTGCATCATGCTTTTATATCGATATTTATTGCATTATGGGCTGTTATTACATGTTATGTTACAATACTTATGCCTATTCTCTTATTTTACAAGTTTTACATAAGGAGGAGAATGCCATAGCCGAACTCGGGCCGAAAAGGAGCAAATATTAGAGACCTATTCTGCACAACTCCAAAAGTCCTCAAACTCCATGCAAGTCATTTTGGGAAATAATAAAAATATTCAACGGAAGAAGTTCACGAGAGGTGTTTCACCTGTCTGACGAGGGGGGCGCGCCTACCCTGTATGCCGCCCTCACCTCGTGGGCCCCTATTGGCTCTCCGATGGCCATCTTCCGCTATATGAGGTCTTTCGTCGAGAAAAATCATAAGCAACCTTTCGACGAAACTCCGCCGCCATGAGGCGGAACCTGGCGGAACTAATCTAGGGCTCCGCAGAGCTGTTTCGCCGGGACACTTCCCGGAGGGGGGAAATCATCGCCAACGCTATCACCAACGCCTCTCATCGGGAGAGGGAAATTCCATCAACATCTTCACCAACACCATCTCCTCTCAAACCCTAGTTCATCTCTTGTATCAAATTCTTGTCTCCAAGTCCGGATTGGTACTAGTAGGTTGCTAGTAGTGTTGATTACTCCTTGTAGTTGATGCTAGTTGGTTTATTTGGTGGAAGATCATATGTTCAGATCCTATATGCATATTAATACCCTCCGATTATGAACATAAATATGCTTTGTGAGTAGTTACGCTTGTTCCCGAGGACATGGGAGAAGTCTTGCTATTAGTAGTCATGTGAATTTGGTATTCGCTCGATATTTTGATGAGATGTATGTTGTCAGCCTCTAGTGGTGTTATGTGAACGTCGACTACATAACACTTCACCGTTATTTGGGCCTAGAGGAAGGCATTGGGAAGTAATAAGTAGATGATGGGTTGCTAGAGTGACAGAAGTTTAAACCCTAGTTTATGCGTTGCTTCGTAAGGGGATGATTTTGATCCATATGTTTCATGCTATGGTTAGGTTTACCTTAATACTTTTGTTGTAGTTGCAGATGCTTGCAATAGAGGTTAATCATAAGTGGGATGCTTGTTCAAGTAAGAACAGCACCCAAGCACCGGTCTATCCACATATCAAATTATCAAAGTACCGTACGCGAATCATATGAACGTGATGAAAACTAGCTCGACGATATTCCCATGTGTCCTGAGAGCTTTTCCTTATATAAGAGTTTGTCCAGCTTATCCTTTGCTACAAAAAGGATTGGGCCACCTTGCTGCACTTTATTCGCCCATCAAAGCATATAAAGTCTTAATTGGTCACAAATGACACCCCACACTTCAACTGGATCTCGCAGAGTTCATGCCACCCAAAGCATAAAGTTTTCTCACCGGCAACTTCTCCATGATCGAAGTCAACACAAGGAATTTACTTAGAAGAAAAAAATTGTGCCGAGGATTATAACTGGTTGTTGAGGTCACAACAAGAAGAAACATCGCATCATCTCTTTTGGGGCTGTCAATTTGTTCAACAATGCTGGATTTCATTTGTCCAACAAGAACTCCAAACCTGTCTGTGTTAGAAGCATTCTAAGACCTTAAAGACAAACTAAGGTATCCATTTTACATGGAGATAATCATTCTTGGAGCATGGGCCATATGGATCACTAGAAATAATAAGATTTTTGAAAACATTGCACCTTCATTCCAAGGGTGGAAATTCATATTTATGGAGGAACTGAAGCTTCTAAAATTTAGAATGAGGAAGAAGCATGAGAGACAATTTTCTGTTTGGCTTCAAAGCCTATTGTAATTTCTTTGTTCTTGGCTAGTAGGTTGTCTGCTTTTTTCCTTTATTTTCTTTTCCTTCTTCTTTCTTCCTTGCTCTCTAGGTTTTAGGTTTTAGTATTTTTGCTTCTTGGGCTTACCTCAAGCCTTTCGCATCTTTTGTTCATCGCTTTATATTTGTGACGCCTCGATTTAATCATACACTAATCATGCACACAAACGCAATGCATCAAGATCAGTGGACTCACGGAAGATATCACAACACAACTCTAAAACATAAATAAGTCATACAAGCATCATAATACAAGCCGTGGCCTCGAGGGCTCGAATACAAGTGCTCGATCATAGACGAGTCGCCAGAAGCAACAATATCTCGAGTACGCATATAAGTTAAACAAGTTTGCCTTAAGAAGGCAAGCACAAACCGATACAGATCGAAGAGGCGCAGCCTCCCGTCTGGATCCTCCTAGCTACTCCTGGTCGCCGCTGGCTGCACGTAGTAGTAGGCGCCCAAAGGTAGTAGTCGCCATCGACGGTGGCGCTCGCCCGGCTCCATCGTTCGTCGCAAAGAACCGGCATGTAAAGGGGAAAAGGGGAACAAGGCAACCGTGAGTACTCATCCAAAGTACTGCAAGCAAGGAGCTACACTACATATGCATGGATATATGTGTAAAGGGCCATATCTGGACCGAATCGCAGGATGCCGTAATCAAGAGGGGATATCTAATCTTGTCGAAGACTACGCTCGCAGCCTCCGCCTTGCAACATGTAGAAGAGAGCAGATGAAGTCCTCCAAGTAGCATCGCATAGCATAATCCTACCCGCGATCCTCAGAACCCCCGAGAGAGAGCAACCTGGTTGTATCCGCACTTGGAAGGGTGTGTTTTATTAAGCATCCGGTTCTAGTTGTCATAAGGTCAAGGTACAACTCCAAGTCGCCCCTATTACCAAGATCATGGCTATTCGAATAGATTAACTTCCTCAGAGGGGTGCACCACATAACCCAACACGCTTGATCCCATTTGGCCGACACACTTTCCTCGGTCATGCCCGCCACGGAAGATCAACACGCCGCAGCCCCACCTAGGCATAACAGAGAGGTCGCGACGCCGGTTCTAAACCTAAGCGCACAGGGTCCGGGCCCATCGCCCATAGCACACCAAGACGCTGTAAGGGCGGCCGAAAGCAGACTCTAGCCTAGTGGCGCCTCCACCCAATCCGCCTACGGCCGCCGCCGACGCCACGAAATGCTTCGCCGATACCACGACGCCGAAAGTGCCCATAATCGCTCCTCGCAGAGTTGGTTAGTGCGATAGACCAAATGGCCGACTCGATCAAATACCAAGATCTCGCAAGCGTGTTAAGTATCCGCAACGCCGAACAGGCCAGGCCCACCTCTCTCCTAGGCGGTCTCAACCTGCCCCTGCCGCCCGCCACAAAGATCCACTCATGGTGCTCCACAAGTCGATTCGACTTTAGTCACCACATGTATCATGTACAAAGTATATAGATATACCCGTGATCACCTCCCGAGTGATCACGGCCCGATAGTATAGCACAGCAGACGGACAAGAATGTAGGGCCACAATGGGAATACTAGCATCCTATACTAGGCAAGTAGGATTGCGTGTAAAGGTATCAACATAAGTAGCAAAGACAGCTATGCATCAGATAGAATAACGAGCAAGAATATGCTACACTACTCTAATGCAAGCAGATAGAGAAGAGTAGGCGATATCTGGTGATCAAGGGGGCTTGCCCGGGGTCCGCAAGAGAGAGGGGTCGCCAACTCCGTAGTCGAACGGGCGGCAAAGAACGCTTGGTCTCTTGTTCAGCTAAGAAGAGGGGGAAGAAATAATGAATATTTACAAACAGATGCATGACGATGCATGACAAAGAAAAGTGTGATGCTAGGCGTGTCCTAACGCAAAGATGTGATGATACCGTGAAGGGGCAAACATCCGGAAAGTATCCCAGGGTTCCGATTTTCAAGTGAGGAGCCGGAGAGGGAAAGTTATGAGTTTGATATGTTAGGTGTGTGGTGGACGAACGGGCTATGCATTCGGGTTCGCCTCGCCGCTCGAGCAACTTTCATGTTGAAAATAATTTAATCCGAGTTACGGATTAAAAGATATGATTTTCTAAAGATTTTATTAATTTCCGAAATTTATTAATTATTTAATTTAATTCAAAATTGGATTTATGACATCAGCATGATGTCATGCTGATGTCAGCAGTCAACAGTGGTTAACTGGGTCAAACTGACGCGTGGGTCCAGTGGGACCCATCGGTCATACTTTGTTTAGGTTAATTAGAGTTTAGTTAAAGTAATTACTGTTCTAATTAAACTCACATGTTAATTAGATTAATTAATTAGGATTAATTAACTTAATTGATTCACCGACATTAATAATTAGTCTTATTAATTCATTTTTATTATTTATTTATTTGCTATTATTATTATTTTAACCATTTTCTTTTAATCCATTTTCGCTCGGGGGACGTGGCCCTGTCATTGGCCCAGAGGCTAAACAGCGCTGGCACTAGGCTCTGGCCAACCGGGGTGGAGCGGAGCCACGGGCTCATGGGCGCGAAGGCCATGGCTGTGGGGTCATGGGCGATTTGACCCGAGGTGGCTGGGGCAAGGAGGGTGCGCCAGGGGACGCGACAGCATGGCCGCGAGAGGAGCGCGGCAAGGACGAGGCAGGGCTGCTCGATGGTCACAGACGGCGAGGCGACTGCGGGGACTGCCTGGGCGCGATGGCCATCCGTAGGGGGCGTGACGCTGGGAGGTCATGAGTAGCACGGCCTCAGCGCCAAGGTGACAGGGGAGAGGGGAGAGGAGCATGGGAGGCGCCACAAGGGTCGAGGGGTTCGGGGCAGCGGGCTCGATGGGGAGGTCGGCGACGGCGCCGGAGGAGAGGCAGTCGCTGGGAAGCGCCCCATGGGCGGTGGCCAACAATGACGGGCGATGGAGTCGGGCCGAGGCTGCCCAAGGAGGAGATGAGGAGGAGGACGCGAAGCTGGACGGGTCGACGATGAGGTGGCGGCGGCTGACGACGACGGCGGACGGGCGCGGCGGCAAGCTGGGTTAGCGCCTCATGCCCCGATCAAAGTCGAGTGGGGTGCGCCTGGGAGGAGGCAGGGGCGGCGTCGATGGGGTGGAGTCCGCAAGGGCGCGGCTGTGGAGACGGGTGGGTCGATCCCGATCCAATCTGGATCGGGAGGGGGAGAGGTGGCGTCGTGGGAGGGGGGGAAGTGGGGTGGTTGGAACCTAGGTTCCCGCTTGGGGGTTAAGGGAGAGCAGGTTGGGCCTGTTGGGTCTGGGCTGGCATTGGCCGGCAATGCTGGGCCCAATTTGGCCGGGGGGGTATGTGATTTTGTTTTGCCCTTTTCTTTTTATTTATTTTCTGTTTCTATTTTACTTTAGTTTTACAACCTATAAACCTAGCCCCTAAATTAGTACTAATACTAATAACAATGCCATAATTAATTTGGCACCCTAAACAATTATTTTATATTTGTTTAGTATTTAAAAGGCATTTAAATATTATTCTTATTGTTGTTTTAATTAATTTAGTGCAGTTAACTATTTTATATAAAAAGATGTTTTCTCCACTATAATTACCTATGCAATATCCGGTTCACTCAACATTTTAGTTTTACTATTTGAAAAGTTTTATTGTCTGCTTGATTTTTAATTTGAATTTGAATCGGTTTCAACTAACGCGAGATTAGCCTCCGTGAATCGAGGTGACGTGGCATCATTAGTAGATGGTTACCGTAGCTCGCCATTCCAAGGCCACAATTCTCCATTACAAGAAATCTCGCCCGAGATTTAAGAGGTAGTGAAAGGGAAAGGTTTGGTTACTAATCTAGCGGGTCTTCTATTCTCGCTTGCTCTTCTCAAGAGAACCGTCCAATACATTGATGTCTTCATTTCTCCTTCGTGTCCTTATGATGAAGTCGCATCCTTTCTTCGATCTTTATCGATTTATTTAATAGGTAACGGGTAGATCAAACTATGAATGCTATAATGGTAATAACCTGGGATTAACCCATGAATGAGCATATGAGTACCTCTCGAGTTGAACAAATAGAACACATCAAGAGTAATGTTGGAAGGTCCAACAAGAAGTTTCAGGCAGACAGGCAATCGTGCAATGCCTAGTCAGAAGGTGAAAGGGGTTTCAAGCAACGGAATAATTATTGTTTCCGATGCCAGAATTGATGATCTCATCGGAAGATGGCTCATGAATTACATATGAGTCCACGCGGGAGGAATAACTTTGGGAACAGGGGGTGTACAGGAGAGTCAGGTTTCGATCCTGTGGAACTGTGGGTTATGGGCCCACCATGTGGTTGAAAGTAGGAAGGGGGCCGACATCTTGCACGGCCACGATAGTAAGGCGTGTCAGAGGGTAGCCTATTAGTTATGTCGGCAACAACATCGATACCAAGGGCGAGGGACGAAGAGAACCATTTTCCTGCTCGTTGAACGAGGCGGGCCAATAGGCAAAGTTCTCGTCCATCAGTGGTTACCGGGATGCTATCATCAAAAGAAACAGGGTCTTACTGACACGGTTGTACATCAAGGTGTTTTGCATAAGCAAAAGAATACTACTGCTTATATAATAGATCACATGAAGGGTTAAGCAAACCAATGGAAAGGAAAGGTGATTACCAGGTTTAATCAGAACAATGGGGAGGACAATGTGTATACACACCTATTTCAGGGGCATATCCTTCCCAAGGACAAACAGAGCATGATATCCAAGACAGGATAGATAGTAGAAAACCCTTTTGATAAGAGGAAAGAAATTTCATGACATTACCCATACAAATGTGTTTGGATAATTGAGCAGAAACATTTAGCATTGGGCTTCAAATGTTCTTGTTGAAAATCGGAGTACCAGGACATGCCTCGTGATAGCATTGACAAGGTCTTCAAGCAAAGGTCGACTGGATACATGAAGGATCCATCAGAACAACTTATAGATAAGTCATACGATTTCCTCATGGAAGAATCACTATGCTTATGAAAAGGAAACTATAACAATAGGTCCTCCGCCAGTGTGCTAGGCATGACATCACCTTACCGGTCACATAAAGACCAATGTTATAACTCTTGAAATATGTCCCAACCATCATATCTCACCGAGATTCAGATCTGATTGTGTCGTGGATAACTCGCACTGGATGCCCGAGAAGAAAAGGGCAACACACATTGCTCGAGATGACATTGTAAGATTCTCGGAATTGAACTATGGAAGCGAGTCCCAAAACAAGAGCTCATCATTAATTCAAGGAGAGGTGAGGAGGTGGCTGATTGACTCAAATACAATTCATCGAGATTTCCAAAGGATGGATTTCCATAATTAAGTGAATAAGGAGATACCATTTGTCGATCAAATGATATAAGGAAGTATGCTCGAGAAAACATACACAATTAAACGTTGGTTGAAAGGTGCGCCCAAAATATGGGTTGGGTTGCACGCACCAATGTCGTAATGGTGATTCAATAAGCCATAGTCATATAATGAAACTATAGACCAATAACTTCAAAGCAAGAGGGTTGCTCAAGTTTAGAATTTACACATCACGCACTCATTTGTCGGTATTCTGTTAGAAACATCACGGGACCAAGAAAAGAATGGTGATGGCGAGAAGCATCACTGCACTCACAAATCCTTAAGAGGTGGTGTAATTCTCACAATATTGATGACATAAGAGATGGTAATGTTCCAAGGTAAAGAAGAACAATTGCTGGATAGCAAGGAACTCAAGGTATAACACCAAACACGAACAAGCTTGTGTTGGTGGGAAGGCAATAAAGTGGTCGATGACAACACAAATCAGCGAGGGCAAGGATGGTATTTCATCATGAATTCAATTGATATCCCGAAGAGCTCATAAGGTTGATGATGATCACGACACATTTGTCGAGAGATTTCATGAAGATGTAATCAATCAACGATTTACATCGAGTCAAAGGAATGATGAAGCGAAGGTTATTGGAACCATGGGTACGACACAAACTCAAAATCAAGTCTGTTCAAGGAGAAATGATATGACGAGGAAGATCACTAAGATTTGCTTATTTATCTAAATCTGTGCTTCGGAAAGAGGGGCCAGTAGCACGCTTAAAAGTTGCACGATAATGATATAGCCGATCAGGCTAGCAATGACTTGAAGGATTAATAAACTCATAAGCAATGAGGAATACTTAGAGTTATCGAATCAAAGTGCGGAATTGATTCACTTTATCAGTGTTCTCGGTTGACGACAACCCGTAACCCAAGAAAATTGGAATTCGTGAGAAATAATAGCTTGATGAAGAACCCATAAGAAGTTATGTAGTTCCATGATATTCTTGCGTACCAGTGAGGGTATATTCAAGCGTAGAGCGGGATAGAGGTTGGACAAGTGAAATCATTTGCAGAAGGCAAGAACTTAAACTTGTCCAAGAAATGGGATCAAAGAAGAACAATATGGTCGAAACCACGGTCTCAAAAGACCAAGCATAGGTAAGATAAGAAGTTATAACAAGGATTATTATTAGTAATGAGAAGCTTCCATGATAAGTTCCACCTCGGGTCTATGGGCATGAACACAAAGTTCAAGGTTGGCTCCCACTTCTCCAAAGCATAACCTTACATTCACTTCTCGTTTCGATAATGGCATTAGTGTTGAAAGTTTTACCTGGTGAAATACCAGATGAGTATGACCCATGAAAACTTCCGAGTTCACACATATTAAGGAAGGCTTAGGTTCAACCCACCAGGGCATCTTAGGAACATATACCACAAACTTCGGGGTAAATAATACAAGGTCGAAAGTAGAGCATTGTCCAAAAGCAGATGATGCAATTTACCAAAGGGATTATATACCCATGGAAAGGCTCTCAAGGTTATTCAATATGAAGGACATTGTCGGATCCAACAAAGGAACTGATGGTCCACAAGGGATCTGATGTGAGCATCGGTACTCAACCAGAGGAAGAAGAATGCACGGGCATCATATTATAGAACATCTGAATAATTCGATGCTTAGATAACAAAGGAATTACGATTTCCAATTCAAGGGATCGGAAGCCAATGGTCTGATTTAGAATGGATAAGTCTAATAGACTTAGGGTAAAATCGACAAAGAATTTGATGGGTCGATAACCACCCTGCTCAAAATGACATCTGAAATAAAAGATGATTTAAAAGGATCAACCGATGATTGCATGCATTCGCACTCATGTTGAATAAATAGGATCAAAATGATAATGACAATGGATGTCAACAAGATTACTAGACTTATGGGATTAACCAAAATGCAACCAAGTAAGAATTTCAAGAGCAATAAGCCGTTTGAGGATTTTCGGAAGATCGAATAGTATTTTGAAGACCTTTGTGAATTACTTGAATCAATTGGGGATGAGAAAATACTCGATAAGTGCAAGAAACTATTTGTAGGGGTAGTCAGGGGGCAAAGAACTGCAAGGAAGTAGGCACAAGTATTCTCGAGGTATCTTGTAATAACAAGATCAACTGAGAATGAAGGTATGAATGGCAATTGTAGGTAGTTATCCTTAATGGTATATTGGTGGTAGGGGATTGTAAAGTCGGTGGGCACAAGGGTCTCGGGAAAACCTCGGAGAGTATCTTCGGAATCTTCTGGTGTAGCAAGCGATCATCTGAAGTGAGGGGCTCTCCGGGAGAAAGTATTTATGAGAACCTACAGTTAGTCTTTTTAGCAAAATCATTTAACCCGAATAGGAGAGAGTTCAGAGTCCCAGAGTAAAGGTCGAGGAATAAAAGATCCTACTACCTCCCAATGGCGACGTGGGCCCATGGGCCGCACAGCCATGTTAGTAAAGGTTTTGTAAAGTCTAGACTCGACTTCGGCCAAGGAGTTGGAAGGGGGATTCCTACAGGAAGTCGGCTCTGATACCAACTTGTGACGCCCCCGATTTAATCAGAGACAATCATGCACGCAAACGTAATAACAAGACTGTGGACTCACGGAAGATATCACAACACAACTCTAAAACATAAATAAGTCATACAAGCATCATAATACAAGCCAGGCCTCGAGAGCTCGAATACAAGTGCTCGATCATGGACGAAAGTTAGCTGAAGCAACAATATCTCGAGTACGTATATAAGTTAAACAAGTTTGCCTTAGAGAAGGTCTGGCACAAACCGATACAGACGAAGAGGCGCAGCCCCCGCCTCGATCCTCCTAACTACTCGTCGCCGCCAAGCAGCTGCACGTAGTAGTAGGCGCCTAGTGTAGTAGTCGCCATCGACGGTATGCTCGCCCGGCTCCATCTGCCTCGTCGCAAAGAACCGCATGTGAAAGGGGGAAAATGTGGGGACCGATCCTCCGGTATTAATTCCTTAAATGGCCTTGTGCTCATCAGCCCCTGTGATTACCAAGTAATGATGAGGCACCAACTTGATACGTAAACTCCAAGAAAACACAAAATATGTGGTACAAGACCATTCTCGTCTCGTGAGTACAACAAATGGTTTCTAGCCATTGATGGCGGAAGGGTTGTAAATCATCGTCTATGGGACTCCATTTCCACAGAACAACCGACCAGGTTAACTCCTATCTTCGCGAGGCTGCTATCACCGCTGCTTAGGTTCCGGGCTGTCAACACGGTCGCTCCTTTCCGCAAGAAATCTGGCCAAGACAATAGCCGTGGACAAGCCTGAGTACTTTGAGGGATGTGGGTTGGCATAGATTCCCCATCGAAGGAAACTTCCGCTGGATCTTGATTGGAGTCTACGGAGGGATGTGTACCGCTGCCCAATATTCCGAGGTGGAAGGGTGATTCTCGATTTGAACAACAGCTCAGATCGGGTGGGTAGAACCCATGGTACCGCAGTAAAGTCCCACAATATTTTGACAAAGCTACCTGGGGTTGCATCCGAGGTTCTCGTGTAAATACTAGGGCTCGACATGGCAAGAAATGGTTGTGAGAGTGGTGCACGAGGTGAGGGGTGTTGGGTAAGGTCACAAGGTGGCTTTCTATATAACATCTGGGCTGATTTATTTACCGTGGTGAAAGGTAATAAATATGCCGATCACCTCCAAGAATCGGGTCAAGATCGGGATACACATATCTCATAAAGAGTCGTGGTTATCGTGGGTGTCGCCGGGTTGGTCTTGGTAGTTGTGCCCGAAAATGTGCAACTATGTGCTGACAAAATACGCAGCTACTATTAAAACAAGAGGCACAAACGACAAAGTGCCGCTATTACTCACAAGGTTACATGATTACGTTTTGGATATACCGAGACTCGGATCACTCAGACGGGCTTAGTCTACCTCGCTTACGCCTAAACGGGCGGCTCGGTGGATGTCGAGGCTTCCACGGTCTCACCGCCGGGATTAGCCGGAGATGGTGGAGGAACCGCAGGGTCGGGGTAACTATGATGACCATCGCGGGATTGTTGGCCACAATCCCGTTGGAGTGTGCTCCCAAAAGCGCACGAAGCACTTCGGGTCATTAAGGCATCTCGGTTGGCGGCCGGAGCTGACCTTAGGGTCTCGATCGGGTGTCCTAACAAGTACGACCGGGTTGTCGGCGCGCTGCCTGGCCCCTCTCTTCTTGCTGGGGCTCGACGAACCAGCTCTCCTCGAGCTGCGATGTCAGTGTACTAGAGTAGGGGTACCCTAGTATCCCAAACTCGTGCACGAACAGTTGCAGCACCCCGCGGCAGGGCTGCCTAATGACCGCCAAGGTCCCCCGTGGTTCCTTTGGAGCCATTCAAGAACAAAGTATTTAAGCCAAGATGACAAGGCCCCGACAAGAGGAGCTTGCCGGGAAGGCCACTCAAGGCCCGCAGAAGACAAGACCCCGGCAAGAGGAGCTTGCCGGGAAGGCTTGGTGAGCGACAAGCCCTCTAGCGACAGGATTCAGCCACAAGGTGCTTGCCGCTGGCAGCAGCAACCTCTCTTCATCTCCGCCCACCACCCACCAACGTGTCGCCATGGGGCCATTCCAGCAGGCGGTCAAGAGGTCTGTGCAGCCAGCGGAGAGCAGCGGTAAGCTGTGCCGACAGGGTGACATCGTGCGAAGCGGTGGCGCCTCTAACGGTCCCTTTATGCATCTGCTTAGTGACATGCACGGCATTTATTGCTCTTGTCCTCGCCACGAGCTAGGTAGAATACATCAGACAAAGTAGTTGTACCAACCGCAGCTCATTTTTCCCATTTTGCCCTCACACGCTACCACCTGTGGTGACCCCTTGAGCCTATAAAAGGAGGCCCATGCGAACGAGAAAGGGTCTCGGTTCGCTCATTCGACTCATTCGAGACTAGAGACACTCAAGCTAGGTTTTGTAGCTCTCATTGCTCCCCTAGCAAGAACACAAGATAATCGCATAAGCAGCAAGAGGGAGTATTATCTCTCCTGAGAGCTCAAGTTGGTAAACTGCTCGTGCATCGCCGATCCGCTTCTTCGTAATCTCCGCCTCCAACCAAAAGGGACTCGGGTCCGCTGGTCCCATAGGTTTCGTGGGTCACGATCAGCTCCCGACATCTTGGCGCGCCAGTAGGGGGTGCCGAGGCTGTGTGAACCTGATCCGCGCTCACACGAGCAACATCTTCATCATCTTCATCAACATGCCACCGGGAAGAAGGCTTTGGCGCAGCAGAGCCGTCTCTGCCAAACCCACTCACCACCGGAGCCGACGAGTGGTGGGGAACACGCCGGCGGAGGAACGGGCGCCATCGAGGGAGCCCACGACGCTGCCAAGCCTAAGGACAAGGCGGCGAGACTCGGGCGTCCGGACACGCATCAAGGCCCATCCTGCAGAGGCGCGAGACCGACAAAGCCATGGTGCTCGCGAGCGCCATACGCTCGCTGAGCCAAGACCGAGCTGGTGGATCCATGGACGCCAAGAACAGCTCACGCGCCAACAAGCAGTGCGAAGCGGCACGGTCACGCTCGACGGGATAATGCCCTTCTAATGTATTTAGAAGTCCAACATATCCTCTCCTCGCACTGCTCGCCATTTCCGCCCCACCACTCCAGCAGGCTTTGGCGCGAAGCTCAATCGCTTCGGATTACCCTCCAACGGCGCATAAGGTCGACGAATGGAGGGCCACCATCCGTAGTCTCATCGGCTTTGCTAACGGCGATATTCATGCAACCAATCGCATCCGCCGCCACGGCGCGATTTATTAAGGCACGAGCCGTGGCGACCACACCTATGGGGGTGCAACCACCATGCACTCTCCATCTCGGCAGGTTAAGATCGCCGACTCGCCGGATCCACCTCGACAGCGAGTCCAACGCTTCATCGGATCCACGAGCTCGCCGGATCAGCGCCAAGTTCTTCAAGAACGGCAACAAGAAGACGCCAACTCGATCGAGCGCCAAGAGAAGCGCCGCCAATCCGACCAGCGCACTGGGCCCTCTCGCTGACGCAGGTATGCGCCAGGGGAACCAGTGACTTGTCAGATGCGGTAGGTTGCCCTGCGCTCACTCGTGAGCTGCGACAAGTCCAAAGGGTCCGACAAGAAAAATTTCTGCCGACGTGCGAGAAGTATGATGGCAGGACGATCCGCCGGAGTTCCTCAAGATCTACACCATCGCGTGCAAGCTGCAGGGGACGAGACGACAAGATCCTCGCTAACTACTTCCTCACCGGTGCTCAAGCCCAATGTCGATCTTGGCTCATGCACTTGCCGGACAGCTCCATATCCTCTGGGCAGATCTATGCCATTAGTTTGTCGGCGCCTTCACAGCGCCACAAACCTCATGGCCAAGAGAGTGACCTTCACCGCCGCCTGTATGAAGGAGAGTCCCCGCGCAAGTTCATCCAGAGATTCACCGTGGTGCACTACAATATCCCGTGATGTCCACCCCGCCGCCGGTGATCGCCTTGCTTCATCGTAACGCGGAACCGCAGGATGAGGGAGGAGATGGCGATGTGCAAAGTCAAGGACGCCTGCTGAGCTGTATGCCTTGGCCGGCAATAAGTGCACGTGACGAGGAAGGAAGAAGACTCTGAGAGAACGCAGAAGCAGGATCTCGATAGGAGGAGACCGCCCGCAAAGAAGAGCCCATGACGGAACAATGAAGGAAGAAGAGCAAAGAGGTACTAGTTGTCGAAAGCAGTCCGCAACGGTGGTGCCGCCAAGAAAGCCAAAGCTGGTGGCTCCGCAAGGAGGTTGTTACTGACACCCCACCGCCAAGCCGTGGGCGGCCGCCGACAAGGTGACAGCTCCAACAAACAAGATCGCAAGATCCACTGCACTAAGGGCCACGACCTCCAGAGCTGCAAGAAGGTCGAGCAGCTTGTTGAACAGCAGTAAAGCTGAGTACGAGCGGCGGACAAGGAGAAGGCTCAGAGGGTGCTGGGGAGCCAGCAAGAAATGACCCGCCGGGGAGGACGCCAAGGCAAGGCCAAACAATGGCAAGGAGACAGACCTCCCGCTGCTGCCACGATAAGGATGAAGACGACGATGACGATGAAGATATGGAAGACGATGAGGCTGATGAGTAGGAGTTTCGTAAAGCTACGGAGGTTCTTCATGCTGACGGCGGTGCTTCTCACATACCTCACACCGCCAACTCAAGCAATGGATGCGGAGGTTAATGCAGCAGTAACCATCCAGAGTCACGCAGCCTCCGAGGTGGTCCAAAGACGCCTATCATCTTTGATATTGAGGACCACCCCGATCGCATAATCGCGGTTGGTGCTTTCCGATGTTGGTCTCACCAACTATCCGCAACCTCAAGGTCACCAAGATGTTAGTTGACGGCGGGGCCGCTTAAACCTGATCTCCTCCGCAGTGCTCCAAGCTTCAACCTCGACAATGAGCTCAAGAGACGCACATTCCAAGGAATCAATCCAGAAGGAGCAAGCCAAAGGGAAGATCACGCTGCCGTAACATCCGGCAGCGAAGCTAAACTTCAGGATCGAGAGGGTCACGCTTAACGTCGCTGATTTTCCATTGCCCTACAATGGGATACTTGGCCGCCCAAAGACTCGCCAAGTTCATGGCAGCCTCTCATTATGCGCATAACTTGCTCAAGATGCCAGTTCGATAAGCGCTATCTCGCCCCTCGCGCATAAGAAGGATGCTCTTATCGCGGCCGACAAGATTTATCGGAGGCAGCAGCTGCAACAGATAGCAAATCACTTGCCGCTGAAGCTCCCTGGGAAGAAGAAGACCACTTTGTCCGCAAGAGCTCTGATGCCCACTCCGCAAGCGCACTCTTCGGAGTGCTGCGCCACCGCCGAGGACGCACCATCGAGCTCCACCGCAAGTGCAAGAAGACGGCGGCGGTCCACCAAGACCAAGAAGGTGCCCGGCTAGGAGGACGCACCGGTGGTACCTTCACCATCGCCACTCTCGACCCTAAATAGGAAGGCGCGCTGCTGCTTTCCCGGGCGAATGTCGATGTGTTTGCATGGCAACCGCCCCGACATCCCCGTGTTCCTGTGAAAGTAATTGAGCACCACCTGCTGTCTCCGTCCTCGCGCGCCCGCCAAGCGTAAAAGTTAGGAAGGTGCAAAGGAGCGCCAAGAATTCATAGCGTAAGAGATCAAGAAGTTGGAAGCAGGAGCCTTGTCGAGGAGTGCTCCATCCCACGTGGTTGGCCAATCCGTAGTTGTACAAAAGGCAAATGGGAAATGGAGACTCAGATCGACTTCACGATGTTAATAAAGCTTGTCCTAAAGACCCATTTCCCTTGCCGCAGATCGACCAGATTGTTGACTCCACACCTGGATGTGATTTGCTTTCATTTCTTGATGCATATTCGTGGATATCATCGATCTTCATGGCGAAGAGGATGAAGAGAAACCGCATTCATCACCCCATGTGGCACATAATGTTTTATACGGATGCCTTTTGGGCTAAAGAATGCTGGTTCAACGCTTGCAAGAGTAGTCCATGACGCTTTTGAGCCGCAATGCACGTAAATGTAGAAGCTTACATGGATGACATATGGTCAAGAGCAAGGACAAAGCAACTCGTTCAAGATTTAGATGAGACCTTGCAAATCCGCTGAAGATCAACCTCAAGCTCAACCCCGAGAAGTGCGATTTGGAGTTCCTTCCGCAAGCTTCTCGGTTCTTCGTGTCTCGGGAATTGAAGCCAATCCCGACAAGATCAAGGCCATTGAGCAGATTGAAGCACCAAAGCGCCAAGGATGTACGAAGACTTGCCGGTTGCATGGCTGCTCTCAGCAGGTTTATCTCTAGGTTCTGTTGAGCGCTCCTGCCATTTTTCAAGATTTTGAAAAAGGCAGGTCCAATGAAATGGACTCGGCGGAGGCTGCGCCGCAGACTTAAAGAGGTACCTGCCCTCCACTCTAATACTTGTCGCACCTAGGCCACAAGAGAAGTTGTTGCTATATGATAGCGGCAACCAATCAAGTGGTTAGTGCTGCTGTTAGTAGCGGAGAGGGAGGCGATGAGGAGCCGCAACCGAGGCGCATGCATCCAGCAACAAGTGGGGCTTCACCGACAAGCTCGTCCCGATAAGGGCGGATCTGCGCAGCATTTGCGAGAAGATTCAAAAAGATGGTGCAACGCCTCAGGTATTTTTGTCGGGCCTTCTGCAGGGGCTAGGTCAAGGTACTGTGTGCGTAAATTGCTTTTCGCCTCCTCATGGCCTCGAAAGCTGCGCCATTACTTCCAAGCACATGAGATCACAGCTTGTCACTCGCTCATCAAGAGGATATCGCAAAATCCGTAAGCAACAGCAGTGATTGTCGAAAGGGCACCGGAACCGCAAGCTTTGGCCTCAAGTTTGAAAGCACTTCAACTATCCAAAGCGTAGCATTGGCAGAGTTTATAGCAGAATGGACGCCAACGCAAGATGAAGAAATTCGGAGACGAGCATCCCCGCCAAGGAGGCAAATAAAGAGTGGCTGATGTACTTTGATGGTGCCTTCGCCGCAAGGCGCCCGGTGGCAAGGCGCTTATCGCACCCACCGGAGAGCACCTCAAGTACATAGTCCAGATGCACTTTCCCAAGGAGCAAGCAACAAACAATACACTGCAGAGTATGAAGGTTTGCTTGCCGACTCAAGATAGCAGGGACCTTGGGATCAGGAAACCTCATTGTCGTGGTGACTCGCAGCTTGTCGTCCGCCAAGTGAACAAAGATTATCGAGTCCGCTGATGGAAGCTTCACGTTGATGAAGTGAGAAAGCTAGAAGAACACTTTGAAGGCCTCGCAATGGAACATGTTCCAAGAGCTCGTAATGATATTGCCGATGGTCTGTCAAAGTGCGCCGCAGACTCAAGTTACTCGTGGAACCAGGAATTTTGTGCTCGCTGACTCAACCAACTCGTAACGCCATCAACCGGACAGAACAAGAAGAGGAAGTTGATTTTCGGCGACTATTTTCCAGCAGAGCTACCCGCCGCCGCCAAGGTCCCCAAGATCAACACACTAAGAGTGCCGAGGAGCAGTCTGCTCCGACAAGCCCTAGGGTTTGTTCTCGCTGAAGCAGACGCCCCCGACAAGTTTTGTCTTCAAAGCTTGCCGGGAACATCAAGCTCCGCCGAGCCGCAGTGTTCTGCCGCCGAAGCTGATGTTCCCGCAGCAGCAGATGTGCCTTTAGTCCTTGTTGTCGAGCCACAAGCTCCAAAGATGGGCACAGCAGATTGTCCATTTCTTCGTAGATCGAGAACTTCCCCAAGAGCAAGAAGAAGCGGAAAGAGTAGCCCGGCATCAAGTATGTACCAGTTTGTTGACAACACACCTGCATGTAAGAAGACTCAACGGTGTGAAATTGAAGTGTATTTGCCGGAAGATGGATGTTGCTGCTAGTAAACATGGAGGCATATGTGGTCACCACATTGGCGTAAGAGCACTTGCCGCAAGGCTTTCCTGGAAGGTTTCTTCCGCCGACAGCCTCCAGATGCAATCGCACAAGTAACCAAGTGTGAAGTGTGCTGGCCCATTCCAAGCAGATACACCAGCCAGCTCAAGCTCTCCGTGACGATCCCTTTATCCCGCCATTTTGGTCCTGGGCTCGACATCTCGGCCCTTTCCCCGAAGTCGTCGGGGCTTTGAGTACTTGTACGCTGTAATCGACAAGTTCACAAAGTGGCCGAAGTGGAAGTCAGGAGGAAGGTGACAGCACAAGAAGAAGCCAAGTTCTTCAGTCAATTGTTTGCCGCTTTGGGATTCCTAACAGATCATCACCGATAACGAGCACACAGTTCACGAGTCGCACCTTCATGCAATACGCCCAAGATCTTGGCGCCAAGGTCTCCTTTTGCTTCTGTTGCTCATCCGAGAAGCAACGGTCAAGGAGAGAGGGCAACGCTGAAGTGCTGCGAGGACTCAAGACCGTAACTTTCGGCTGCTGCACAAGTGCGGAAGAAACTGGATTGAGGAGCTGCTGCGGGTTCTTTGGTCGATCGT